>JAWRVZ010000082.1:1152500-1212500 GCA_037043235.1 Rhodeus uyekii
GCTTTCCTGTCACTCAAACATGAGGTCATGGGTTCGATTCCCAGGGAAAGCAAGAACTGATTAGAATGTCAATGTGTTTCTTGAATGCAATGCAAGTCTCTTTGGATAAAAGCGTCTGACAAATGTAATTATGACATTTTATATATAGAAATGTACTTAAGTCCTACTGAAGACTCTTAAAGTTTTTGTAATTGCATTTAACATAAACTTAAACTGTGATGCATGTTCATTTAATTGCTTTAACATTCAGTTAGTGTGTTTTTTCTGCAATAAGTGTTCCTTTTAAGTTTTTTTACTCACAAATACAGACACAGCTTGTAAATCTGAGTGAGATCTGATTTTCTTTGTGCTTCCCAGGTTGAAGTGTATTCGCCTCGCATCACGCAACTCCTGTCGCTCTGCTGCGATTCTTTTTCCAGAGAACAGCTGTGCAATCTCGAATGCCTGGTCCTTCTCAGACTCAATTTTAGATTGGCTGCACCTACTCTCGCTTTCTTTCTGGACTATTTCACCAGTCGCCTTACAGGTGGAGCCGTCGATGAGATGGTCGGCACACCGGATACGAATGCGTGGCAGGAGCACAGAGATGCTGAGGTGAAGTGGAAATGGTTGGCTTGCAAAGTCTGCGAACTGAGTCTGGCTGACTACACATTCAACAAGTACATGCCTTCTGTGATTGTGCAGTGTGCTGTGAAACTGGCAAAAGATCTGCTGAAGAAAGCGCAGTCCACGGACAACAACGCCGGCTCATTGAAGACATCCGAGCCATTCTGTTTTGAAGAGTATCCACCGCTGACCTGTAAAAATCAGGTGGTATTTCAGCAATGCATAGATGATCTGAGATTGTTGGTTTCTCTTAATCAAGATGCAGTTCAGGGCCTCGTATGACTGTAATCCTGTTCGTATGATCCCATGGAAAATTTGCACAAAAAAAAGGTCCCTGCTGAAAAATCCCAGCATGAATCCCATGTGGCTCATATTGCTATAAAGCAAATCTGAGCTGGTGTATTGAGTCCACCACCAACGATCCCAGCATGCAAAACATATCTTAATCTGGATTTTTCATTATGGATTCTCAAATGTTCCATACAGAGTTCGTTAATACTCCATATGAGTCAAAAACTGAATCAAAGGGTGGATTTATAACTATACACATGTTTTTTCATGCAGACACTATTTGTTCCAAACACTATTTATACAAAAGGTTTTATTTGAAATGCATGTTTATGTATAATTAAAGTTTTACAATTTCTGTTTACTGTTGCAATTCATGATATGAACTTAATATGAACTTTAATTCATAAATGCTTTGGAATACAGACTTAAGTTTGGTCTCTTTTTAAAGAAGATACTAAAAAATACTAAAAATGAAAAAAGTTATAGAAGTTTAAGTATACTGTAAAGCAAATGTACTGTACTAAACAGTTTTTATTTCATGCAAAACATATATTTTACTTTTTTGGACTCCAAAATTGCTAGATAAACAAAGCCATAGATTAACATACAGCAAGGCACCCTAAGGCGCTCAACACACACAAACCAGATACCCATATATGGTATGTTGAATGCACACATACATTGTTTGTGGTTAACTCCCCTGTCTATCTATTCAATCAACAAGCCCCCCACACATTCCACCTAATACTATATGCAGTTTGTGTTTTCTAAAGCTATTCATTCATTCATGCATCATTAAACCTTTAAATCCCTTAGTCATAAATGCAATCAGTACTTTCTAATTTATCCTAAGCTGGATATGTATACATTTATTCCTTCATCTGTCATTGCCATTTTCCATTTGCATAAGCACTGCCGCCAATTTAAAGGGATCGTTCACCAAAAAATGACATTTCATTATTTATTCTTTGCAAGAAAGCATCTTTTTAATGAAATATGAGAGCTTTCCATTGACAATTACGCAACTACCAATTTACTAACTTTTTGAAGTGTCAAACAGTAAAGTAAGAATTACAGTACGGCAAAGTAAGAATTTCATTGTGCAGGGAAACATGCTTTCTGTCTGTGTATATGACAATAAACACTTTTGAATTTGAATTTGAAAGTGGTACAGTCAATGGAAAGTCAGAAAGCTCTCAGATTTCATTAATATGTTTGTAAAATGAACTAAAGTCTTATAAGTGTCATTTTTGGGTGAACTGTCCCTTTAAAACTGTCTTAAGAACTAATCTGACTAACTACAAATGAGTTAAGTTAATCAGTCTTACTTTTCAGACTCAAATTAGACCTTTTTATGTAACTAACTTAAACATTATGACCCGTCTTGAAGAAAAAAATTAGATGACTAACTTGTAAGACCAGTGTAATCTGTTTATGCAACCAGGCCATTGGGCTTTAATGAATTAATGATGTTTACCTACATTCTTCATACATTCAGATTCATGTGTCTTGTTTTAAAGCTGTTGTTATCTATCTTATCTTGCTGGAGGCCATGTGAGTGAATAAGTGTCTTCACATGATTGCACAAGTCATCAGACAGGGCGTGGAGGAAATTAAGAGAAGAAAAAGAAAATCTTGACAGATCGCTGTGATGAATCCCATCGTAAACAAACAATGGAATAATTAGCTCAACCAATCAGACAGTTACAGTCTCATTGAGCGTGAGACGTTTTGAATTTGGCGGTCTACTATTGGCTAGCGGTGAGTGAGGGGCGGGGCTTCAGCTCAAATCGCTTGAGACTCCAAAGCTATGACTCTGAACGTTTGGAGTTTGTATGGAAACAAACGGCTGTCGTTGTTAACTTTTAATTTTGAGGTTTTCAAAAAATTTTTTAAAGACGAGTTAGGGGTTTTCCTTAGAGAGAGTGTATTCACAAAGCCTCCGATCCGAGACTTACCCTTTCAATGCGCTCAAATTGAGTTTTTGTATTATGTGTTTATGACGGTTTATTTTACCGACATATTTTTTTTTAATAATTAAAAGCGGGAATAAAATGTCTGAGAGGAAATACTCCAGTATGGACGAGTCCTCGCTCCGCAATCTGGTGAGTTCTGCTCTCACTAATCCCTCTTTTTACTTCTTACAGATTAGCTTTAGCGTCACTTTAGTTTTGGACTAGATTATTTAATAATAAAGCTAAAAACAATGGTTAATCTAATGCTCGTGTGAACAGTATTTGAACTCCAGCACTTGCCTTTTTATAAAGTGGTTAAAAATTAACGAGGCTGGTTTGAAAAGCTTCTTACTGTTGAGTTGTTGGTAATAAAATTATCTATTTGTTCAATTACATTTCCAAAAAGATTGTCCATCTTCTCTAATTTGTTTCTCTCTCTGGAATTTACTACAGTTTGAGGTTAATTGGAGGTTTGTAGCAAAAAGCAGATTTATAATATCTGCAATTATATTAACAAATGAGTTTCTGTTTTATATTAAAACATTTCTAGTTGGCTGACATGATTCTAATGCAAGTAATTAAACTCTACATTATGAAATGAAGATGTGTGGAAGATGACATGAGATAAAAACGTCTGTCTAGAGAAGAAAATTTGTTTTAATAAATGGCCAATATGCTGGCTTTACACTAACTTTTGTGTCATAGAGATGACAGTATAAAAGGGTTTGTTCACTCAAAAATGAATCCTGTGAAAATATACTCTCGCTTATGTCATTCAAAAAGACTTTCGTTCATCATTGAGACACAAATGCAGATCTTTTTGTTGAAATCTGAGAAAATTCTATCCCTTCATTAACAGCTACGCAACTACCACTTTGACTTCAAAAGGTTCATGAAACTAATCCCTATGAACGGTTTAGTCCACAATTTCCGAAGTGACTTGATTGCTTTAAATAATGAACTGATTGAATTTAGCCTTTTATTTACAAATAAACACTAATCAAACGTGATGCGTAACACGGGAACAAACCTCATTGGTTCTTGCTGAAGCTCAAATGTAACGCGTAACACGAGAATTAACCTCATTGGTTCTTGCTGAAGCTCAAACGTAGCGCGTAACACGAGATTTAACCTCTTTGGTTCTCGCTGAAGCTCAAACGTGATGCGTAACATGAGAATGAACCTCATTGGTTCTTGCTGAAGCCCAAACGTAACGCGTTTCACGAGAACGAACCTCATTGGTTCTTGCAGAAGCCCAAACGTAACGCGGTTCACGAGAACGATCCTCATTGGTTCTTGCTGAAGCCCAAACGTAGCGCGTAACACGAGATTGAACCTCTTTGGTTCTCGCTGAAGCTCAAACGTAGCGCGTAACACGAGATTTAACCTCTTTGGTTCTCGCTGAAGCTCAAACGTGATGCGTAACATGAGAATGAACCTCATTGGTTCTTGCTGAAGCCCAAACGTAACGCGTTTCACGAGAACGAACCTCATTGGTTCTTGCAGAAGCTCAAACGTAATGCATAACGTGAAAATGAACCTCATTTGGAACGACATGAGGATGAGGAATTGATGACAGGATTATGTTTGCGTACTGTAGGATTTTCAACCGGTTCTCAATGAATTTTACAAGCTAAATGAACAGAATATACACAGAATGGAGTAATGACACAATAACAGATTATGAGTCAGCGGCGCAGACTGGAGTGATGGCACAGATCCTCGTGGGTGTGATCCAGCCCAAACACAATGAGTATGAGAGGAAAAACTGTCCAAACATGCAGTAACAGAGCTTGAGTCAGCATGTGCAATATGATACTGACAAAAAAACGTATGAAAAGGATCCAAACAAACAGATGAGGTGTGAAGCAGCAGCAGATCGTAAACAAAACTTCATGCCTCCAGGTGGATCGATGTCAGTATAAAGTACTAAATGTCTGGAATTAATTCAAAATTGCACTATTTGTCTTAAAACCCCGATTATTAGTGATGTGAGACCAAAGCGACATTTGTTTGGATATTGTTTCAGGATTTCAATACAGAGCGACGACTTCTGTTCAATCTGACCCGAGTAAAACATGAACACACTGGAGAGAAGCTTTATAGTAGAAAATGAAGTTGTAAGTCTAATTGAAAGAGACACTGATGCTGTTTTCTCATGTTTAATAGTGAAAAGCTGCTTTATTTAACGCAGTCTATTGTTTAAAGTGGTGCTTATAAATAAATGTGACTGGAGAGCTGAATTGCGTATCTTGTGGAAACATCCACATCGCTATAATCAGATGCTTTCTTAACTAATGTTTTCTCACTGATATTTGTTTTATTGTGGTTTTCCTGTAGCTCAAACAGTAGAGTGTGGTGCTTGCAACACGAAGGTCATGGGTTCGATTCCCAGAATGTCAATGTGTTCCTTGAATGCAATGCAAGTCACTTTGGATAAAAGCGTCTGCTAAAGCCATAAATGTACATTTAAATATTGACGCTTATTTCTGTATTCCTCTAAATGTCGTTCCCGGTTGTGTTTCGAGATGTTTGCTAACAGTAATTCACAGCTTGCATGTTTCTAACTTCTTTTTACCCACAAGCAAAGAACGAAACTTATCTTTGCTCTGAGTTATACGGGCCTGAGTCTGATTCAAGTGAACCGCAACGCCTTCAAAGTACAATTTTACTTATGGTGCCCTAGGCGAGATACGAGATGCTTGGAAGTAAGCAAATAATTTATGAAAGACCCTGGGAATGTGGGAGCAGCTTTAGTCAACGATGATGTTGTATTCGACTGCCTGTGTCGCCTATGCCAGGATCCAACACCGGAGAGACGGCATTACAAAGCACTACGTCATTAAAAACCACTGCATTCTTATGAACGCACAGAATTATTTATTTATATGCACCGCTGAAAACATCCTTGAGAATAAAAACAAAGACATTCTGTAGTTGTGGATCAACTTGATTAACGTGAGTTGTGTCCCAGTTATCAGTGTATTCTGGGATTCTGCTTGTGTGGGTATAATACTGACGAATTCAGGTTTATCACAAAGATAAGACAAATATGTATTCAAAATTCTCCCGGTGAAATTTCTTATCCAGGCAATATTACATAATGCTCCAACGTCACAGTGTTCAGACGGACAGCAAAACAACCTCTATGTAAGATGAAAGTAATTCAATTCAAGTCTTTTAACGTAATTCATATTTATAGGAACAATCATAATGTCATGCGTTTTACATTTGATACGCAATTACATGGCGTTTGTCCAAATTAAGTTTCCCAACAAATTGGTATTCTAGATTAAGAAGTGAACTTTTAAATTGCTAAACGTGTTCAAGCAACGTTACATTGACTGCAAATTAAAATCTGCTGAACACAGAAGATATTTAGATGAATGTGGGTAACCAAACATATTATATGCAATTACATTACACACGTGCACATACAAGCTGTACATTTGTTCTCTCAAGATGTTCTTGTATTCTGAAATAACAACTGATAAACAAATTCAGTTGAACCTTTGTGTTGTGCTGAACTGAAGGGAGATTGAGAGTGTTTTTCCCCCTGTATTGTCCTTGAAATAACGCAAACTTGCCCCTAAATCTGCCCCTTCAGATATTTTCCACTCTCGCTCTTTAGTTTGTTTGGATCACAGTGGTCAGAAGTGACACAGTCCTTCATGCCTAGTGGAAAATGTGGATGTTTCTCCAACCCTTTGACTATAGGGATTATTTTGCTAGAGAAACGCATGTGAAATGTGTGTACAGTAAAATGAGAATTGTGATCAACATGGTGAAGTTTCATTAGATGTTTATTTGCCTTGATAGTTGTTCTCTTAAACTTGGATGAAGGCATTTCCTGATAACATCCCGAAGGACTATATAATCTTTCTGTTTATGTAGAACTTGGAGGCAGAACGTAATTGTCATCGAAGTCTGATAAACTGTAGTGTCAATTTTAGTTTCTGACCTTTTTTCATTTACTGAAACGTTAAATATGAATATCAATTTATGTATTTTTCACTGCTTCTGTGCTTTAAAAACACTTTAACATTGAGCACATCCCAAATTCACAATCCCCTTCAGTGTGTTCCTTTTCAGGATATATTGCACTTATAACTCTTAACATCAAGCATCCATGCATTTCATCCCTCTGAAGTGTCAACACTGATGTGTGTGTGTGTGTGTGTGTGTGTATATATTTACATAGTGTAATATACATGATATAGCAAAATCTCTAAGGATAGACATTTTATACCATGGTAACTATACATCGTCATACTCTGATGCTTCAAAAAGTTATTCTGAGCTCATGTTTGCTGTATTTTATGTGCTCTATGAATGTTTAACAATGTTTGTGTGAGTAAAACTTAAACCAGACATGTATAGATGAGAGTCATCATCTCTTTATGAAGTGCCAAAGTTTTGATTGCGTAGACTTTCATTAGAGGGACACTGAGTTTTTATTAAAAAGATGTTTGTTTATTGTAACGTTGAGCGAAAGTCTTATAGGTTTGGAACAATAAAAGGATGAGTAATTGATGACAGAGTTTTCATTTTTGGGTGAACAAGCCCTGTAAACGTTTGCATATGGACAAACATACGTCTCAAACGGTCACTGTCACTTATTAAAATCAAATAACAGGCCTTTGGAAAGAACGCTGTGATCATTGAGGCGCTTTTTTTCTTCTTCACATCCTGACTTTGGATAGCGGCGCATCTGCTTTAGCATGTCTTTATGTGATTCATGTGACTTGACATCTGCAGTCTGTGACTGCTCAGGTGGTCAATGACATAATCCAGGAAGTGTGAATGAGTTTGCAGGAACAGGAAGTATCGGCCAGGAAATTCTGGATGTTGTTGTTTTTTGTTTGTTTGCTTTTTTAATACATATTTCTGAGCAGTCTGGTCATGGAGACCAAAGAAGGAGGTAAAATTAGGGGAAGTTTCTTAAACCTTCCTTTGAACTGATTCTTTAACATCAGTGTCAGTGAACTTTACAATCCCTAACCTATTTTTATTTGAAGTTACAAGGAAAGTAAAACTCTGATAGGGAATTGATTTGCTTATGTGATCGTTTTATTCTTTTTGCACTAATCACTGATATAACAATGCACCCATTCATCATATACACTCACCTAGATTATTATCTAGGGCAGGGGTGTCAAACTTACGGCCCGTGGGCGGCATTCAGCCCGCCAGGGGATTCAGAGCAGCCTGGGAGATAAATCTGCAGTATGAAAAAAATATATTTTCATTTTCGGCGGAACTAACAGCAGATGGCAGCACTGAGTTTTAGGGTCTGAGTGCCGTTTAGTTCTATCAGTTTACGCGCTTTCCTGTTGGCCGTGGCTCTTCAAAATATCTTCGTCAAAAAAGAGAAAAGTGTACACAGTGTCGGATTTTTCAAGAAAAATTGACCTCTTCCTATATGTTCACGGAGGAGAATGGGAAACCTGTGTGCTGGTGTGCATGCAGCAAGTTTCGGTGCTTAATGAATATAATATTCGGCGCCACTATGAAACTGGTAATCATGGAGTTTAGGTGCCTATAAAACACTAAATAAGCAATAGGGACTTAAAGATAATCATACATGGTCAAGGAATGCAACAAAATAGTTTTAAACCAACATCTACAACATCTTTCGAATTGGGTTTCGGAACAATGGATGGAAATAGGATGCGTTACGTGCCAAACTGTGTTTTAATTTAGCGTTTGGCATGCATCCTCATATTCTCGACGTTGTTTGTGTGGATCTCCCTGTCGTTCGGATCTACGAAGTTGTGCTGATGAACCACAGCGTCGTTAGTGTAGATTCCTTGACGTAAATTGGAAAGATTTGCATATGCGGCCCAGCCGTCTGAAATTACGCGATCTGTGGTTCTTTGAATATAGGCACCTAAACTCCATGATTACATGAAACTCATCATGGCGAAAAATACAACAGCTCGCACGGAGAACTGACAATACAGAAGGTAAATTAAATGTTGGTGGGTCTGAGGAAATGGCGATCTGTTTTCACTCGCCAGTGCCAGGCCAGTGATGCTGCAGTGAGAACAGCAAGCGTTCATCCTGACGAGAGACAATGCAATGACACGATTTCAGGGTTGCTGAGGGAGTTTGAGAAATGATTTCAGGTCTTTAGCGAGCTAATTTGAAATTACAGTTGTCGCAAAAAAAATCTTTTTAAAACAGCTGCCACTTAAGATTTTAAGTGTGTGAAGTCAATTCATGCGTTCAGAATTGGTTTCCAGAGTTGGAAAATTAATTTTAAATAATTTATATTTGATTTATGTTAACATGCAGGACAGTGTTTTTAAGTTCCATAAAACTGTGACTAAATGCTTTGCATCATTGTAAAATAACTGCCAATTTTTTATGCATAATGCACTTAAATGTTAAACTGAGTAATGGTGTTTTTGAAATTTCACATACTATACGTAGGTTGTTCATAATATATTTCGTAAAAGGACAATTCATTAAAGATTTATATAATTTATAATGTAATGCACTAAAATAATATAGTCCACAAAAAAGCGGACTTATTGTTAGTTCTATGTAATTTTGCTATGAGTTTAGTGGTCTGGCCCCCCACCCAAAATGAGTTTGACACCCCTTATCTAGGGTTTACAAAGAAGGATGTAAAAAGGGAAAAACATCCAGTATGCGGCAGTCCTGTGGGGGAAAATGCCTTGTTAATGCTAGAGGTCAGAGGACAATAAGCCAACTGATTCAAGCTGATAGAAGAGCAACTTTGACTGAAATAACCACTCGTTACAACAAGTATTCAAGCATTTGTGAAGCCACAACACGCACATCCTTAAGGCGGATGGGCTATAACAGCAGAAAACCTCACCGGGTACCACTCATCTCCACTACAAATAGGAAAAAGAGGCTAAATGAGGCTAATGAGGCTAATTTGCACGAGCTCACCAAAATTGGACAGTTGAAGACTGGAAAAATGTTGCGTCTGATGAGTCTCTTTCTGTTGAGACATTCAGATGGTGGAGTCAGAATTTGGTGTAAACGGAATGAGAACATGGATCCATCATGCCTTGTTACCACTGTGCAGGCTGGTGGTGGTGGTGTAATGTTGTGGGGTATGTTTTTTTTGTTGCAAACTTTAGGCCCCTTAGTGCCAATTGGGCATTGTTTAAATGCCACGGCCTACCTGAGCATTGTTTCTGACCATGTCCATCCCTTTATGACCACCATGTACCCATCCTCTGCTACTTCCAGCAGGATAATGCACCATGTCACAAAGCTTGAATCATTTCAAATTGGTTTCTAGAACATGACAATGAGTTCACTGAACTAAAATGGCCCCACAGTCACCAAATCTCAACCCAAAAGAGCATCTTTGGGATGTGGTGGAATGGGAGCATCATGCCCTGGATGTGCATCCCACAAATCTCCATCAACTGCAAGATGCTTTCCTATCAATATTTACCAACATTTCTAAAGAATCTTCAACCTATTTCAACCTTGTTGAATCAATGCCACGTAGAATTAAGGCTGTTCTGAAGGTAAAAGGGAGTCAAACACAGTATTAGTATGGTGTTCCTAATAATCCTGAGTATAATCTAATCCTTCTTGTAGTTGTCACTTTCTTCTAAAGAAATTCTTTATTTGAGGTTTGAAGGCACAAAAAGTGGGAAATTGAGTTTCTCATTGCTTCAGCCCAGTACTTTATGAACATGGTTTTGTTTCCTGTGATCCCTGACCCTTAAAATCACCTTAAGTCCATCAGATCAGTATTTATATAGAGACTTTTGATTAGTCCCTTATATAGTCAACTAATCACTTGGATAACCCAAAAAAACGTAATTTTGTTCATACCTATATTAGGTCAAGTGAATTCTAAACACTGCTCTACCTAAACGATTTATAAATAAAGTTTTAAGAGTACTTAAAGCTTGTTTTGGTTGAGGGTTGTACATGTGGAAACATCCCTTCTGTTCTGAAAATGTATTTCAAAAGGCTTTTTACCTCAAATGTACCACAAACTTCAACAACTTGCATGTGTGGTCTTTTCATATAGTGCTGAACTATTATTGTAGAAGAGGGCATTTATAAACGTATTCTTAGATCTTTGCGTTGGAAAAGATAACCCCACATTTGATGACTACCTGAATACCAAAAAACACACTATTAAAACTGTTTGGATAACCGAAGTGACCTTGAATGTTCTTTGGAATGTTTTAAGGAAGTAACGTCTAGGAAATGGAAATGTGTATGTTGGGTCTCATTGAGAGGGCGAGTGTTTTAGGTCATTGCTCATCTTCCTGAAAGTGTGTCACTAATACTCATTATCTAGCTCTCCTTCTTTGCCCTTCACCACTCTCATTTAGACTGCATCATATCCCAGAGGCGGGATTATGAGGCCTGTGTCTTTATATGGGCATACTTGTGCTCCGACTGGAATGAACTGCTGATTCACCTTTCTCTCTCTCTCTCTCTCTCTCTCTCTCTCTCTCTCTCTCTCTCTCTTTCATACACTCTCACTCTCACTTCTTTTGCATCTATTTCCATCACCAAGGCTGATGGAAAATTGAAAGTTTCCAACATTTTTACCTTTTATTTCCCAGGAATAAGTTTTCCAAAAGAAGTGAAACTAGAATTATTGAACTATTTATTATTAATGGGTTTGACTCAACTGTACAGTTTATAAACACCTGGCTAGTTAATATTGACTAACCCAGTATTTTTTGCATTGCAGCATTTGAATGCAATTGTTCGTGTTTACACTGTGGGTCTTGATGCTCAAATTTGTTTTTTAATATATACACACTCACCTAAAGGATTATTAGGAACACCTGTTCAATTTCTCATTAATGCAATTATCTAATCAACTGATCAACTGGCAGTTGCTTCAATGCATTTAGGGGTTGGTCCTGGTCAAGACAATCTCCTGAACTCCAAACTGAATGTCAGAAAGGTGGGAAAGAAAGGTGATTCAAGCAATTTTGAGCGTGGCATGGTTGTTGGTGCCAGACGGGCTGGTGTGAGTATTTCACAGATACTGGGATTTTCACGCACAACCATTTCTAGGGTTTATAAAGAATGGTGTGAAAAGGGAAAAACATCCATTATGCAGCAGTCCTGTGGGCTAAAATGCCTTGCTAATCCTAGAGGTCAGAGGTGAATGGGCCGACTGATTCAAGCTGATAGAAGAGCAACTTTGACTGAAATAACCACTCGTTACAACAAGTATGCAAGCATTTGTGAAGCTACAACACGCACATCCTTGAGGCGGATGGGCTACAACAGCAGAAGACCCCACCGGGTACCACTCATCTCCACTACAAATAGGAAAAAGAGGCTACAATTTGCACAAGCTCACTAAAATTGGACAGTTGAAGATTGGAAAAAAGTTGCCTGGTCTGATGAGTCTCGATTTCTGTTGAGACATTCAGATGGTAGAGTCAGAATTTGGCGTAAACAGAATGAGAACATGGATCCATCATGCCTTGTTACCACTGTGCAGGCTGGTGGTGGTGGTGTAATGGTGTGGGGGATGTTTACTTGGCACACTTTAGGCCCCTTAGTTCTAATTGGGTATCGTTTAAATGCCACGGCCTACCTGAGCATTGTTTCTGACCATGTCCATCCCTTTATGACCACCATGTACCCATCCTCTGATGCTACTTCCAGCAGGATAATGCACCATATCACAAAGCTCGAATCATTTCAAACTGGTTTCTTGAACATGACAATGAGTTCACTGTACTAAAATGGCCCCCACAGTCACCAGATCTCAACCCAATAGAGCATCTTTGGGATGTGGTGGAACGGGAGCTTCGTGCCCTGGATGTGCATCCCACAAATCTCCATCAACTGCAAGATGCTCTCCTATCAATATGGGCCACCATTTCTAAAGAATGCTTTCAGCACCTTGTTGAATCAATGCCACGTAGAATTAAGGCCGTTCTGAAGGTGAAAGGGGGTCAAACACAGTATTAGTATGCTGTTCCTAATAATCCTTTAGGTGAGTGTATATAATTTTTTCTCCATGACATTTTTTATCACATTTACACCTGTAGCTTCTGCTATTCTCTTGTAGTCGGACCACCTGAGAGGATCCTTAATACCAGATGTGAATGCGCTCATCCTTGCATGATGCTCGTCTGCTGCGTTTCCATCTGTTTCCATAATCGGGGAATATTCTGTATAATAACTCTGCAGTGCCTATGCTTTAGCAATACCAAAAAGAAAGTGTCATGAATATTTGAACTCTGCTGCTGAAAAGCTGCTTTTGCATTTGTTGCTCCATGCCGTCACCACCTTTCTTTCCAACTTTAAAATGTTGAATAATGAGAAAGCGTTGAAAGTAATGAAGAATGATGACACTCCTTCCTAGAGAAACCTACTTTACTACGAAGAGAATCAGACTAGGATTCATTACTGCTCAGAGATGATTGCAGGGTCTTCTTGTGCTCTGGTCACTCACAATACTTTTGGGTTTGGTAGTTTATTTTTCAGACTTGGTCATAAATGTCGTGGCGTAATGAAATAATATAGAATACACACTCTCATGACATTTCAAAACTATAAGACTTTCTTCTGTGAAACTCTTGCATGACTTACATTTTCATTAACTGAAAAATGTATGGCATTTACTGGTACGGTTTTAGCTCACCTCTTAATCTAATGTCTATGAGCATTTAAAATTAAAAGTAGAGAGTTTAATGACCACAATTATATAATGTTGATTTAATATAGTTCTGTTTGTTTATATAATGAAGTGTTCACAATGTTTGTCACTGCAAAAGCCTTGTCATTCTTCACAAAGGGCATTTAATATGGACATATTGATAAGACATACAAAGTTAAATCCACCCAACACACTTGTTTCCTACTGATGATAAAACCATTGGCACATATCCTCCAACAGCTCTATACTGGTGACTTTTATTTTATTTTTAAACTGGTTATACAGTAACATCCTAACCACACATAGACCACAGGGATGTCAATTTACAGGAATATTAATAATCAATTTTCAGTTAATCTTTAACTTTAATGTGAATTTGAAAGTGAAAAGCGAGTTCATTATCTCGCATACACACCTAAAGGATTATTAGGAACACCTGTTCAATTTCAATTTCTCATTAATGCAATTATCTAATCAACCAATCACATGGCAGTTGCGTCAATGCATTTAGGGGTTGATCCTGGTCAAGACAATCTCCTGAACTCAAAACTGAATGTCAGAATGGGAAAGAAAGGTGATTTAAGCAATTTTGAGAGTGGCATGGTTGTTAGTGCCAGGCTCTGAGTATTTCACAATCTGCTCAGTTACTGGGATTTTCACGCACAACCATTTCTAGGGTTTACAAAGGATTGTGTGAAAAGGGAAAAGCATCCATTATGCAGCAGTCCTGTGGGGGAAAATGCCTTGTTGATGCTAGAGGTCAGAGGTGAATGGGCCGACTGATTCAAGCTGATAGAAGAGCAACTTTGACTGAAATAACCACTTGTTACAACAAGTATTCAAGCATTTGTGAAGCCACAACATGCACATCCTTGAGGCGGATGGGCTACAACAGCAGAAGACCCCACCGGGTACCACTCATCTCCACTACAAATAGGAAAAAGAGGCTACAATTTGCATTAGCTCACCAAAATTGGACAGTTGAAGACTGGAAAAATGTTGCCTGGTGTGATGTCTCGATTTCTGTTGACATTCAGATGGTAGAGTCAGAATTTGGCGTAAACAGAATAAGAACATGGATCCATCATGCCTTGTTACCACTGTGCAGGCTGGTGGTGGTGGTGTAATGGTGTGTGGGATGTTTTCTTGGCACACTTTAGATCCCTTAGTGCCAATTGGGCATTGTTTAAATGCCACAGTCTGCCTGAGCATTGTTTCTGACCATGTCCATCCCTTTATGACCACCATGTACCCATTCTCTGATGGCTACTTCCAGCAGAATAATGCACAATGTCACAAAGCTTGAATCATTTCAAATGGTTTTTTTGAACATGATAAGGAGTTCACTGTACCCTGTAACATGTTCAATGGCCCCCACACTCACCAAATCTCAACCCAATAGAGCATCTTTGGGATGTGATGGAATGGGAGCTTCGTGCCCTGGATGTGCATCCCACAAATCTCCATCAACTGCAAGATGCTATCCTGTCAATATGGGCCAACTTTTCTAAAGAAGAATCTTGTTGAATCAATGGCACGTAGAATTAAGGCAGTTCTGAAGGCGAAAGGGAGTCAAATACAGTATTAGTGTGGTGTTCCTAATAATCCTTTAGGTGAGTGTAGATGATAGCTTCCTAATGCCCTCAAATTGTAAGCGAAAGAGGAGGGAGCCGGTGAATGTTAAACATAACTTTAATCATGAAACAAACGACGACCCCTTATGTACTGCAGCAGTAGATGTATCTTAAACAACACAACTTAAATTGTCCAGGCCTGGTCCTCTTGAATATTTTACTGTCATTACGCCTCCTTTTATCCTCCCAGAGCTCCTCTATAAGACTCGAGGGCACCGGCCTCAATCCATTCCCGTGGCTCTTGACCCTACCCATAATATGTGATTGCGAAATATTCACTTAGTATGTGGTCGTGAATTTAAAGGTGAAAATCGGCCATTCAATGCCCAAATATTCCTCCCCACTTGTGATGTCCCAAGTTTACCGTACATACAAAATTCCCTCAATATCACGAGCCTAATTTGGATGTATATTTTGTAGCATTTGAAAACACAACGCTATTGTGCATCTGCTGAATCCCCCTGTAATGGAAGTAATTTGGAATAATTGTAGAACAGCAGCATGGCTGTTTCCAACATTTTATGATGCAAATATGGCTCTGTTATTTACACAGATTGCATGCCATTGCTCTAGAGTGAATATAGAGCCCTTATTATTCACCTGATGTTCAGATGACCTGCTTTTGTATTTTCATCTGGACATTCCAGGTCATGTTCTCAATTGAAGTGGGGAAAGATGTGTCGCTCTCTTAATCTAGGCCACTGTGCACAATGTTTGCCGTGTGTGTATCTATACATGCATACATTAATTATTTATAAGGAAAAACTTAAATCTATTATCCTTTTAATTATTTTTTGCAAAGTCATGGCAGGTAAAAGTAATTTTGTCAAAACAAATTTTATCTAAAAATATATATCATGCACGTTCGCCAATTACTTTAAAGCGATTTGGTCATTTAATAAATGCATAGACCAAAGTAGAAGAATATATTAAATATTTGTTTGTTTTTGTACCCCATTTGTTGTTTTTTATTTTTAATATCATCTTTTCCAAATCTAAGTATTTCCATAATTTAAATAGTATTTTATTCAAATTGTAGCACACACATCTTAAAATGTAATTCAGCTTTTATCTCCCATCCCTGTGCCTAGAGGATAATGTACGTAAAAAGTGGCACTGCTACCCCAAAATGTTTTACATATTTTAAGCTTGACTGCTGTTTGTTTCTCCAGCTTGATAAAACCATCGATATAGACGAGCGGCGTCTGATCCGGACAGCGATTCGGGAGCTGCGGCGCTGCGAGATTGAGGAAATGGAGGCGGCACTCACCAGTAAACGATTCAGACGTGCCCACCAGCACAGACATGAGGATAAAGAAAACCAGTGCTGGTATGACTTTTTTACATTTTTTTTATTTTATATTATATCTGAATTCCTGTTGTATAAAATGCAATAAAGTTTTTCGAAGCATGAACCATTACATTTTGAATCTGAACTTGTTTGCTTGTATTTGCAGTCCTGATTTGGCTGCTTCTTTAGACATGCTATCAGGGAAGATTCAGGCTATGCATGACATTGAAGAACTTACTGGACTGGTAAGGCCATGCATAATAACATGTGCTCTTGTTGCTCCTGTCAACATGCCATGAGTGAGATTGTGTTTGTGGTTTTCTGGAGATGGTTGATAAGTGTTTTTGCCCTGCATGGAATTGTACTTTCAGTTCTTTGTTAGTGTAAAACAAAAGACTGCAATGACTCCATTTCAAATTAAGTCCCATTGTTCTATGTTAAAGTTTTATTGTTCTATGTATAAAAGGTGTATTGTTCCTGATGAAAGCGTTGAATGGAGATTGTTTAAAGTATATAAACCGTAAATAAACTCTGTCTTTCAGTAAAGACCCAGTGAGATGCTGGACTGTAAGATGGTTTATACCAGGGGGGTTTAAAGTTCCAAGCGGTCTGGACTCTATTAATGGTTAAAAGAAATCGCGATCTCAATTCAAACACCCGCGAGATTTCATTCCTAAATGACAATGATTTGCCTTTGTCTATTAAGACTAACAAAACAGAGCAAATTATCTTTCTGAAAGTAAAATGGATGGCGCTTCAAATTAGGATCGTATCGATTTTATATATATACATACCAAGTGTGTGAAGTGACAAAAAAAATTATATTTAAAAATAATCTGTATATATCTTTCCCAGTGGAGGTCCGCACAATAATTCTTTGGAATAGTTATAAATATCCTTCAGGACAGCAGTAATAGATATTTAAAAAAAAAGACTATGGTCAAAAACGAGCATATTATATGAGCGATTTATATATAAAAAAGCAGATTTTGCTTCTCACCGTGTTTCTGCTTCTGTTGTTAGATTACTGTATCGTCTGCAGCTCTTAATGTGGTGTTTTACACCTTTAGTGTAAGAGACGAGCAACGGCCAACAGGACGGGCTTGAATGAAGGCGCTTTTGATTGTAGATAAAAATATTAGGTGATTTTGTGGCAAAATAGTGTTACCATAAATGACCCTGAGCGCTTGTGTGTTTGTGTTTTATTTATTAGATGATAAATGCAGTAAAACAGTGTAATATATCAATGTAAAACAGCTGTTTTCTATGTGAATATATAGTAAAGTGTCATTTATTCCTGTGATTAAAGCTGAATTTATTCGATGATACAGTAAAACAGTGTAATATTATATCAATGTAAAACTGTTTTCTGTGTGAATATATAGTAAAGTGTCATTTATTCCTGTGATCAAATTATTAATTACTCCAGTCTTCAGTGTGGTCTGCATATGGTAATTGTGTTGAGAGTTGAGATTGCTACACTTCATCCAAAACCTTCAAAAAGAGTTATATTGAGGAATCTGCATGATACCAGTTGCCTTGAATGTTTTGAATTCTGTGGAAATTTCCCAATGTTTTCATTCTGTGGGTGCACATTCTGTGTGTCTAAATATCAGTCATGTCAACCTAACTACTGTTTTTGTTTCTTGTCTTCTTTTTTTCTTTTCTTGTTTTTTTTTTTCAAGTTGCAAAGCACCAGTGAATATGAAGAGAGAAAGCTCATTCGGGCAGCCATTCGCCGGCTGAGAGATGAGGAGATTCGAGGTGAGATTGCATCTAAAGGGCTGGAAAAATGTCTCTATATGTCTGTGAGTGTTTACATTCCCCTGCTCTCATTCATAGGAGCGTTAGAGAAGGTTCAGACCGCTGGCCAAAGAACAGAGCAACGACAAAATCCTCAAAGCAGCTTTGACCTACAGGTGAGTAAATGTGGCGTGGGTAATATCAGGAGCAGTAAATCTCAGGGATAACTAGGCTGAAGTTTGTGGCTTAGTGTGGAATGAGGAGAGATGCATTTGGAGACGCTCAACTGGAGAGTGTTTTGGCCTTTTCAGAAGTTCATGAATTCAATTAAAGTGGGAAATAAGGTCAGGGTTAAGAGTTTATATTGTCGTTTTTAAGTAATGGTATATCACTTTACAATATTAATTGTTCAGGTTGTGCGATTGACATCTCAAGTTAAGATAAATGTACCTTTTAATATAATTTTTTTTCCTTAGTCTGTAGTGTTGCTGTTTGACCATGAAAAAGCTTTGCAAAGTTACAAAGAGAGTAATTCTCAATAGCAGTGTCAATGTTTTTGAACTCTCTGAAGCGCTTTAGGCCATGTCCACACGAGAACGGTGCATTCCCTAACCGCTCTTTTTTCCCTTCGTTCTAAAAAAAAATGCCGTAAACACGGCATCAGTGCAAGAAATCTCACCGTCCACACGAGAACACTGAAACCGACTGAGAACGGTGTAGTTTATATGCCAGACCAGTATGTGGCGCAGTAATTCTGCCACAGATACACAATATACACGGAGAAGAAGAGTTTGAGCATGCGCACAACCTTGCGCGCTGAATGCGCTGAATATTTACAGACGTGCACTGCTGCAAGATGACACGGAGTGACTGCCCTGTTGCATTGTAATTCTTGATTTTATATTGTTTGCCCTGCACTATATGTTGTGCGCACTGCTGCACTTTATACCCGTTTTTTCAGGTTATTTTTAATTGTTCTATTTTCCAATAAAAACCAGTTCTTGAATTTTTGCTCTCATTTATTTTCACTTGACATATTCAATACAACACTTTCAAAATAAACATTAGTACATTTTCAAAAAGGTAAATACTGTACAAAAAAAAAAACAGAACAAAACTTGATGGCCAGCATTTTTAAGGGTTAAGGTACTTTGAGTACTCTCCTCACTCTCTTTCCCTCTCCCTCGTTACAGTCTGTGAAGCCTTTTCAGTGCAGCATATCTGGCTTTGAGACGAACAAAAGCACACTCATGTCCACAATCTGTTTTTTTAGAGGAGGGATCTGGCCAGTCAAGTACAGGTTGAGCTTTGAATTAGCAAAAACCCGTGCATCGTGTACACTCCCGGGCCACTTTATCACAACATCCATAAATCTGTACTTATAATCACAGACCGCCTGTACATTGATAGAATGTTTGCCTTTCCTGTTGATGTAGTCCAGTGGTCCCCAACCCCCGGTCCGTGGATGAAATGGTACACGGACCGGTCCGTGAGCTGCTACAAGCGGCTGTGACGCTGCTGCTTTAACAACGAGGAAGTGTGTTTAATCTCGCGCGGACTCGCTCAACAAACTGGAGCCGGCAACGGTCCGCGGCAAAATTTTCACGCGTTTACCGGTCCGTGGCACAAAAAAGGTTGGGGACCACTGATGTAGTCCATCGAGTTGGCAGACAGCTGCTTGATTTCTATGCGTGTGCCGTCGACCGCTCCCAAACACTGTGGCATGCCATGATCACGATGGAAACGCAAAACCAGTTCCGTAAAATGCAACTTTATGTACTTTTAGCCGTCCTACAGCACGAGCACAATCATGTAGTCCGCCATTACTGTTGTTGCTGTTACGTGTGACGCAGCCGACACGTGATGTGATGACATCATCGTTCTCACATAAGATGCGGATTGGCCGTCCACACGAGAACGCAAGGGTGTCGTTCTCAGATCTTTCCACTTTAGAACCCGTTCTCCAAAGAGAGCGGATTCAGCCACCCAGAACGCAGGATCCGTGTGGACGCAACGCCAATCCGATACGAAATGTATGCGGTTACAGTGATTCGCGTTCCCGTGTGGACGGGGCCTTAGTCTTGCATTTTCTTCCAGGAACCAACACGTCACAATGTTCCTCATTTAAATAACTCCCGCCCAAGGCATGCGTGAGATAAAGGGGCGGGGCCTAGTTGAGTCAGTCGTTTGTTGAAAATTACTGTTATGGTGAGGGGACGGAAAGCTCGAAGAGCTTGACCAATCAGAGCACAATGTGCTTTTCAAAAGGAGGGGCTTCATAGAGATGGGAACTAAACAGAGCGTTTCTGACAGACTGGGAAGAGACCAGCAGCAAAAATAGAGAATATGGGGAAAATAATGGGTTTTTTGAACATTCAAGCATGAAAACCTATTGCAGCATAGCCCAAAAACAAAATCAAGACATTGTGGAAGGGCAAAATATATCCTCTTTAATGCAAAATAGTTTCTAAAATGTGTTTTTTTTGGCTCTAGAAACATTAATTGATTGATTTAAATTGATTATGAAGATTCTTGTAGTACTAAAGTATTGTTAAAAGAACGTTTGCCAAATGTTATTTAAAAACGTGAAAAATATGTATATATATATTCTGAATATGCAAATGGTTGTACTGAATATGTAAGCAGCCTTCTATCATCTCTCTCTTCTTTCTTGCTTTCACTTTCTTTTAATTCCAGCTTCCCGTATTACACACACGCATACCTTTTGTCCTTTAATGACTTCAGTGAATGTATTTACAACAGTCTCTCCCCCGACTGAAATGTGGGGAATGTTAAAAATGTGCTGCTGCTTTCACCTTAATTTACTCCTGTCCCGCTCCACTCTTCCTCATTTATTTCATTGTCCTCAAGTTAATCCTCTTTTTCTATTTGCTCTTTCTCATGCATAATCTCAGTCAGACTTTCAAGTAAACATCAGCACCCTTACCTGTGTATGAACTAATAATTGTTTGTAGTTTTACACCCACATCCAACTGATTGCAGTAACTTGTACGTTCACTGAAAATAACAGGTAACCAAATATGAACAAAGAAAGACCTTGCAAATCTGTATAAGGAGTGAACATATCTACACTTATTGGGTATCTCATCCTCATAAGCAGTTTTTCAATACAGAAAAGTGTTAAAATGACACAGGTTATTTTCATGTCACACAGGATATGTAACATTGAGTTTGAAATCAACAGTTAATGCAAAACCTCCCACCTTCATTTGATGCTCCAAACAATGGCAACACTAAGTGTTTCTTAGTGCACATATGTCATTTGGATTAAAGGATGTTATTTTTGCGTTTGTTGAAAACTACTTTTGCTTTACTTGGTAGGCATGAGTTTAGAACTAACAAATCTCAGTTGCATCCCAAATGATGCACTTATGGACTCATCCGGGATTAATGCTGTGACAGTGGAGTGAATGAATTGTCTGACATTCAACACTTTAAGGTCTCATCCTAGTATTTAAAGTGCAATTTCTTTTTGGATTGTTATTATTTTTAGTGTGAATGTTACTCACAAAATGTATGCATAGAATAGTGCAAAATTGTGAATTGGGACACACATCTTGACTTGAGAATTAACCCAGTAAGTGAATCCGTGATCTAATGTTATCGACAGTTCAAGATAAACACGTATACGTTCAAAAGTTTGGGGTCCGTAAGGTGTGTTAGGTGTATATATACACCGTAAGGTGTGTGTGTGTGTGTGTGTGTGTGTGTATATATACATACACACCTTACGGACCCCAAACTTTTGAACGTATACGTGTTTATCTTGAACTATATATAAATAAATAAATAATTTACAAAGTTACATTTATTTAGCGACTATGTATTGAATTGAACAAAAGTGATTTGTAAAGAGTTAGATTTCATGCTGCTTTTCCACAAATGAAGCTGCACAGCTGTTTTCAACATTGATGATAACAATTATTAGTAATTGAACACCAATATTAATTGATAATGACTAGGCAGCAAATCATCATATCAAAATAATTTGTGAAGGATCATGTGACACTGAAGACTGGAGTAATGATTCTGAAAATACATATTTGATGCTGAATAATACATATGCCCCACATATG
This sequence comes from Rhodeus uyekii, assembly GCA_037043235.1. Lineage (NCBI taxonomy): Eukaryota > Metazoa > Chordata > Actinopteri > Cypriniformes > Acheilognathidae > Rhodeus > Rhodeus uyekii. Next base: position 1,174,763 of record JAWRVZ010000082.1, read on the forward strand.
CCTTTTGTTGTTAGCAAACATACAGTGTATGTACATTTTTATAGCACGCCGATCGCTTCATCAAATAAATCGCCATATTGGCTGTTGGTTATATCGCTAAATGGTTATCTCGATGCTTTTTTGCATCCCCCGAGGCCGTCGAGATAACCGTATTCCACTGTGTGTGTGTGTGTGTGTATGTATACATATATATATATATATATATATATATATATACATATACATACATAGTGTGTTCATTTTACTTTTATTGGCCATATCTTTCATTTTTAACTGTGGCAATACTGTCCATATTGTGCCACAATTGAAAGATAAAATGTTTGTAAACAGGTCTGAATGGAAGAGAATGGCTTGTTGTTCATTCTTGAAATTTACATCTGATTTGTGTACATTATTTTACTTTCGTCCCTGAGTATAAAGGTTTTTCCATTGTGTTGTCGGACTGATTGCCTTGTGTTTACTAGAGTTCTTGCCTTTTGAATGTTTTTCTTCTGTGCATTTGTGCTTTCATGTTTTGTTATATCTCAGTTTGACGTCTTTTCCTGTGTACAAAGATTGGCTTTGGGAATCATGGGACTGTGTGGAAGCTGGTTTTGACTGCAGTTTCAGTTTTGATATAGTATTTGTACTTTGAAATTATTATTATTAGATGTAGACTATTGAATTTTCAAAAAGAAAAAAGAGATTCCCTAAATGTGATTGTTTTTTTGACACATTTTTAAACTGAAGGGTCCACTGCAGCGTTTTATCTCTTGATCTGCACTATAATGAGGCAAGAGACTTGAGTTAACCAGGAAGGGTGGGATGTAGGGAGGAAGAGAGTGGGAGTGGTCAGGAAGAAGGGGGAGTGGCCTTTGTGTGTGTGTGTGTGTGTGTGTGTACAGTAGCTGGAGCTCAGTGACTGCGTTTTTATATGCCATACACACATGTGGATTGAGAGCAACATACAGGAACTCCAGACGAAGGTAAATTACTCCTAAATTAATGTTGGGTTTTATGCGTTGCTGTAAATTTTGTGCCATAAGTTTTGTATTTTCCACTTCATTGTTTTATTAATATGGATTAAATGGCATACATTTAACTAAGTCACAGTATTCATTGCTCAAATGTTAATGAAATTTACATTAGTTTTTCATTTTAATTTTCTTCTACTGGAAAGTTAGACTTTAATTATGTGTGTGTGTGTGTCTATATAATAATATACACAAATGTATGGATTTTATATATTTTTATATATATATATATATATATATGTATGTGTGTGTGTGTGTTTTATTTATTTATATAGTTTGGGGTTTGTAAGATTTATGTTTTTGAAGTCTCTTCCTTTTTTTGTAATCAAAAACACAGTAAAATAGTAAAGATTTGTAATATATTGAAATATTACAAATTAAAATGTTTTCTATGTGAATATATAATAAAGTGTAATTTATTCCAGTGATCAAAGCTGTATTTTCAGCATCATTACTCCAGTCTTCAGTGTCACATGATCCTTCACTAATCATTATCATATGATGATTTGTTGCTCATGAATCGTTTTTTATCAATGTTGAAAACAGTTGTTGCTTCAAATTTTCATGGAAATTGTTATTTTTTTCATCTTTCTTGGATGAATAGAAAGTTCAACAGAACCACATTTATTTGAAATGGAAATGTCTTTACTCTCACCTTTGAACAACCTAATTTATTTTTGGTGAATTAAAAAAAATGACCCCAAACATTTGAACCATAGTGTCTGCCTAATAAACATTTAAAAAAAAATCGATTTGTGCTAAAATATTTAAACAAATCTAAAAATGCAAAATGAAATTTCCCTTTGAATTGTCTGAGAGGAACAAAAGGAAACTGACCTGTAGATTGGCAGTAAAACTGCCAGTCTTTATTGGATATTCAGTGATTGTGATGTATGATCTCTTCATCTCTCATTTTACCGTATGTGTGTCTCTGTTTTGGAGCCAAAATGACAGGCCCTGCTACTGTATTTCACTCATCATGACTTAAGTGTGTGTGTGGTTCACCAGACTTATCCAGACGCTCATGGAAAATGACGACTGCTTCACACACACAAGATCTTATGAGATTTGTGCACTCGGCTACCTCAAAATTGGACCATTTGGATGATGTAAAGCTTTGTGGCATTTGGGGAAAATGTTTTTCATTCAAGTTGGAGAGAAGCAGAGATCTTGCATTTGGCTTGGTTCATCTGAAACTGCTGCGGCATGATTACTAGATTAAACTCATCACAGGTTCTCACTGACTGACTTTCATCTGTGGAAAGAAGAGGCTTTTTCCATCATAAAGGTGTGGGTGGACTAGGGCTTTCAGGCTCCTAAAGGATGAAAAAGTGCAATAAAAGTTGGATGGTTACATCCAAGTACAACTCATACATTATAATCAAATTGTTTGAAAGCCACGTGACCTTTTTGTAAGGAACAGGCTGAAATTGAAGACCGCTTTAGTTCACAGAATCTTTATTTTTGGGTGAAATGTCTCTTTAACTGCAACTTCAATCTGAACTTCAGAAAAAGCCATTTCTCATGCGTTTTCAACGCAAGCATCTTATAATTAGAATGAGAAATGCAGAAATGTGGATTTGACTGCCTGCGTCTGTTTGTTTTATATCTGTTTTTTACAAGCGGAAAAATTATCCTTTGCTAGTAAAGTCTTGCTGGTTTATTATGAGGCAAAATTGTCATTTACATAATTTTAATCATTCTCTCTAGACCTCAGCTGGTCTGAAACAAAAACGCACATGACACATGACCTCATGTAATGCCCGATTATTTCTGTTTGTGTTGGGCTGCTGATTAACTGCGGTTTGGGGTTTATTGTTCCATAAAACTTTTAATCCTTTTACAACGGGTAGACGATCACGTTAAACTAAAAAGACATAAAGTCCACAATGTTAAGCTAACACTAAACATCTTAGTCCTATCAGCCTTCTTTATAACTTGCGTACAAACGCAAAAGCTTAAAAGGTTAAGTCTGGTTCACTTGTTTGTATTTATTTCTATTTTATAGTTCTGCACTTTAAAGAGCATCAGCTGCTTAAAATGCAAGTTATTTGCTAGAGGTGGCAATCTCACGCTTCGGTTAAAAATCGATTCTTGATTTTGAGTCCAATTTCATTCCAATACTATATGCATAGATGTGAGTTTGAGCTTTAATTCTAAACAATTTATTAATTTACATTTATTTGTGTTGGAAACCACCTTCTTATATATGAAAAAAACGTGTGCCCTCAATTGATATTTAAACCATAGGTGTAATTAAACTTTTTTTTTAAATTAAATTTAATATTTTCCAATCTCATGTTTTGTTTTACTTCAATAAATGTACAATATTTAATGTAATAATATTTATATTTGTTGCCCTGGTACAGTTTTGGCAAGTCTGTTTATTATATTGAGTTCTTAGGGGGATTTTGTGTGTGTGTGTGTTATCTGGCACCCCTCACTGGATCTTTAAAAGGACAGTTCACCCAAAAATGAAAGACCTGTCATTTACTCTCCCTCATGTTGTAACACCTGTATGAGTTTCTTTCTTTTGTTGAACACAAAAGATTATATTTTTAAAGAACGTCGGTAATCAGACAGTTGACGGCACCCATTGACTTCATCTGTATTTGTTTTGTTCCTTTTACTATGGAATCAGTTGCTAACGTTAACCGTCTGACACCAATGTCAACAGAAAAATGTATTAGTATAACCTGCAATTTGCATATACCGGTACTCCAGAATTTTATGAAGAGTGATCAGATGAAATGCAAAGTCCCTTTTTGCCATGAAAATGCACTTTTGTCCAACAAACGTTTCCACTGCATTTCACTGCACAAATGGACAAACTGACATCATGTCAGTGTTCTTCCGTTAACACAGGTGAGAGTGTTGATGAGGACAAGACTGGAGATTTACTCTGTTATGCTGATTGAGTTAGAATAACAGACTGGATGCTTGAAATCATTTGTGCTTCCTCTTTTAACCAAGTTTACGTTATTAATTTGCTCAAAAGGGATTCACAGGCAAGGATATTACTTCTAGTAAGATTGCACCTAAATCAACCACTTATCAGATCTTCAAGGAGAGGGGTTCAATTGTTGTGAAAAAGCCTTCAGGATGCTCAAGAAAGTCCAGCAAGCGCCAGGCCCGTTTCCTAAAGTGGATTCAGCTGCGGGATCGGGGCAGCACCAGTGCAGTTTTCTCAGGAATGGCAGCAGGAGTGAATGCACATCTGAACACACAGTGAGACCAAGAGTTTTGGAGGATGGCTTGGGGTCAAGAAGGGCAGCAAAGAAGTTACTTCTCTCCTGGAAAAACATCAGGGACAGACTGATATTCGGCAAAAGGAACAGGGAGAACTGCTGAGGAATGGGGTTAAGTCGTTTTCTCTAATGAATCCCCTTTCCGATGTTTGGGGCATCTAGGAAAAAAGCTAGAAGAAAAGCTGAACGCAACCATCAATCCTGTGTCATGCCGACAGTAAAGCATCCTGAGACCAATCATGTATGGAGTTGCTTCTCAACAAAGGCAGTGGCTCACTCACAATTTTGCCAGAAAAGCCATGATTAAAGAACTTATTGTTCCCAACTTCTCCCTACTATTCAAGGACAGGTGGTGACGTGGAGCACCTTGCTTTAAGGCAAAAGTGATAACTAAGTGTCTAGAGGAACAAAACATTGAAATTTTTGGTCCATAGCCAGGAAACTCCCCAGACCTTAATCCCATTGAGAACTTGTGGTGAATCCTCAAGAGGTGGGTGGACAAACAAAAACCCATAAAATCTGACAAACTCCAAACATCCAAGGGCTCCATCAGTCAGGATGTGGTCCAGATGTTGATTGCCGCATACCAATGTGAATTGCAGAGGTCTTAAAAAAGAAAGGTCAACACTGCAAATATTGATTCTATCCATAAACGTAATGCAACTGTCAAAAACAGCCTTTGACACTTATGAAATGCTTGTTCAAATTAATTGACACTTATGAAACCACAATTCAAATTAATTGCATATTTTTGCAATGTACGGTACTATTTTGTTTAGTTGTCTATTCAGAATCGTGATTCTCAATTATTCCAGAACCGTGCCGCTCTACTCTTTACTAACTAAAGGGACGCTAACATTAGTGTCTGATAATTGAATAAATGTAAAATGTAACTAATCAGTTGTTCTGTCTGGCTCAAATGCGGTTCTGATGTTTGATTTTCTATTGAACTGGAATTGTGTTTTGAGCACGTTTATCTTGCTCTCCTAGTCAGTTTGATTTTGTCATTGAATAGGGCTTCAGAGACCGTAAATGTAAGATTATTTGTTTTTATTCTATGCAGGGCGGACAGGATATCATCAAGGCCGACGCTCTCATCAGCCAATCAGAGAGAATTGAGAATCGAAGAGAAGGCAAGTTAATCCACACAAATCAATCACTTAATCGTCTGAGTAAAGCATTTAATCTTGCATAATCAGTATAGAAACTTTCCTCAACAAAGTAGACTATGGCAAGGGGTGTATAAAGCTCATTTGTCTGCCAAACAGACTTTCATCCCCCCCTACCAGGTCAACGCCTATATTTAGACCCACAGTCTGTTGAAGTAAAACTTCTTTCCTGTGAGCCTGACATTTGTGGTGTTTGTGGTCCTTACTCAGCTGCTCAACCCAGTAATTTTGGCCAGGGTGAGAGCAGGGCCAAGCAAAGACGGCCTTAATGAGTGCAGAAATTAGACATTTTGGGAAGCCACTGTTTGTTGTTCAGATGGAGACAAAGGAAATTTGGGGTTGGGACAGGACACGGAAGAGCATTGTGGAGAATGAGTGTTTTGAAGTTTGGGTTCAGAGATTTGAACAGACAGAGATGAAGACATTTATAAATCGGATAAAGGGAGAGTGTTCTATAATCTTTTTTTTGTTGCTGCTTTTATGCACAAAGAATTTCTTGACTGTCATTTTCCTTAGAAAATAGTGCTGTGGTGGTAGAGTGATGCTGTCGGGTGGTAATACCATCAGGTACATCAGGCTTTTAATTAAAAGTAGGTTCAATTGGGATAATCTGCCTAATATTAAAATGTTAAAGGAATAAATCATGTGTATTTCTTTCTGACAATTATTTATTCCTAGCTAAAGATGTTTGAGATGTTGAAATAATGAGATAAAATTCAAAATGGTTAAAGTCATAATTCTCCCTTTAAAATTCTCATAATTATGATTTTGTCAATTACAACAGTCAAAAATTGAGATTATAACAGTCTGAGAAAATTCAAAATAAAGACACACAATGTGTTATAAAAATATAAAATTGAGTTATAAAAGTTAAAATTGAAATACTTGGTCATTATGAGGAACAAAGTCAAAACTGACATTTGGCCATAATTTAGATAAAAAGTCAAAGTTGTGAAAATTGTGATTGTCAAAAATGAGATGAATACAATACTTTAAGCCACAATTATGAGAATTTGTTGACCTAAATATTTCATAATTGATTTTACCAAAAAAAACAACAACAACAATTGTTCCCCTTAAATGGCAAAAATGGGCTTGCATACACATCCAAGTTGTGTTTGAGTGTATATACAATTTACATGAAAATCTAAAACTTATACAAACTTAGTCGTATGAACTAATACTTTTTGTGCCATTTTTGAAGACTTAATTTCCTTTTTAGGCAAGCTTTTCTTTCAACAAAAGTGTGAGTGCATCTTCAATACCTGTTTTCCATACCGGATGAAACAAACAAGAGATGATTGAGGGACTTGCTGACTTTGACATGCACTGTTTTATAGCCTAGCATTTGTCTGAGAGTGTGGAGAGCCTTTCTTTGTGCTGAAGCAGAAGAATTCGTCTGGGGTTTGGATCTGAACGTCTTTGCCTGCCACATCACTTGTGGTAAACAAAGCAGACAAGATGGTAATCAAATTAAGCATTTGACTGGGGCAGAGCATCGAGACCTCTCACTTAAATCCCCAAGATGTTTCTTTTTACATTCACTTACTCTTACTTTAGTCAAATGGGTCCTTTTTTAAGAGTTTCTAATTGCCATTTAAGGTTTAAAAAAAAACCTCAGTTGAAGATGCAAGGTATCTCTTTCTCTTTGTATTTCACATTTTTGAATGGTAAATGTAACATTTCACATTCATGATCATCATATATCTTTAATATAAGAAAACATTCTTTAAAAGGACCTTTTAAGGAGTGTATCCTTACTCTGAAAGCAATGAAAATAACACAAGACGTAGACTAAGCAGCCTTAAAGCACAGACTACGCTCTGCTCCTTCAGAGATCTGAGAATAGTGGAAACCGAACGATACTTCCTGACCAGATGTGAAAAGTATCAGGATGTCGGCACGACTTCTTTCCTACAAATTATAGGGATCTGCTCAGAAACGCTGTTACCGTAAGAGCATTAGCTCTCTCTCATTACGACTAGAGTGTGACAAACGCATGAATCTGGATCTTTAGTGTTATCAGCCAGATGTACATTGTGATGTCACGGTTTTTGCTTTAACCACTCTATAAAAATGCCTCTGGTTTAAATTCAGAAAACCTCAATAACAGCTCAAATGAAGAAAAAAAAGAGCCAGATATAATAAAGGAGCCCATTTTAGTTTATATCTTCAGATTTGAGTTGGTGCATGAAAAGTTGTCAAATTTAGTTTGACATAGGCTAAAGGTTTGACACTAATGTCTCTTCCTGTGCCAACCATGTTTTCTCTGTCTGGACATCTCTGACCTTGTTCCTCCAAACAGTCTTTGCCCTGAGTGTGCATATACTCAGGAAATGTGAAAGGAAATGTCCTATCTCCACCCAGCATGCACAGCTCATTACAATAACCATCTGACATTCCTTTGGATTCGTTCTGTTCATTTTGTCGGTGGTTGGCTGTTTAAATTTGCTTTTGTATGTGGAGAATGTAGAGGAATGAACTGGTATTTCACCATACAAGCTAAGGCATATTTGCATAATTCATACATTGAGTATGCGTTAAATGCTCATGATTATTCAGTCAGGTTTGATTGCAACAATGTTGACATTTAACTTTTAAAGACAGACAGTGTCATTAAAGCAAAACGTTTTTATATATAAAACATGCATACATACATACATACACACCCTGCTCTACCAAAATACAGAACCGAGACTTCAAAACCGAGGTTTATGTCATTTTTGTGATCCGTTATACACTGAAAATGTACAAGTAAAATTAAGTATTACAGATTTTTGATATAGTCTATAATGTTCAAAAACTGATAACCAGTAATCCAATAAATTTGCGTTATATTTAAAATATTGTGACGATTTAAAATATTCATAAATTCCTGTAATGCAAAGCTGTATTTTCAGCATCATTACTGCAGTCTTTAGTGTCACATGATCCTTCACAAATCATTCTCATATGATGATTTGCTGCTCAAACATTTCTGATTATTATCTGTGCCGCTTCATATTTTGGTGGAAATATGATTTATTCAAAATAATATTTTAAATGCCTTTTATTCCTTTTGTTCAATTGAATGGTCTTGTGCAGATCCTAAACCTTTGAACGGTAGTGCACATTGTGAATGCAAAGGTTTGCTACAATTCAATATTATATTTGCTATAAACTTTGTTGTGGTCCAGGTTATAAAATCAATGATATTAATCGAAAGTGGGCTGAGACTGAGACCTAGGCGGTGCCCCAATTCAGAGGCTGCATCCTCCGAAGGTCGGATCAAGTGTTGTTCAATGGGACTGCTACCGTTGACGAGCGGCAGTAACGTTTGTACTAGACTTGCATTCAACTGCCTAAAAACTAACTAGTTTATTAACCAACTAACTAGTTCAAAACCTGTCTAAATGGGTTTACCTTGGTGCATTTATTTTCACAGAGCATAAACTATATATAATTGCATCTTAGTAAGATACCAACATTTGAATTATTTTAAAGGGATTTTCTTTTTTTGTATCTTCGATAAATAGTAAGTTACTTTAATACTAAGTAATACTAGTAATACTTGCATTTAAAAGTGTAATCTGGCTATTTCTCTGGAAATGAATCACTCATTTGAAGGAGCCTTCAAATTGAGAAAGCCTTCGTCGTGCCGCGGTGGTTCAGTCGAAGGATGCAGCCTCTGAACTTGTAAGTCCACTTTGAAGGTCAGGAATGGTGTGTCGGGACTATTTTTAGTCCGCTTAAGCTGCTCTGAGGAAGACTCAGTTGTGAAAACAACCTTCTAACCTCAAAGATCCTGTCATACTGTACTTATGCATCTGTCTCTTCTGCTGTAGGCTCCAACCCTGACATGGTTTTAGTACTAGATCCTTTGGTCAGAGAGAAAGTCTCTTGCCCTGTTACCCAACGGATTCAATGTGATCATGACTCGCCCCCCTCCGAAGTCATCCCTTCATATCGGGAGCGTTCAGACTCCGGAGAGTCGAGTGACAGCCAAAGCTCTCATCAGAGAACGAGGCTGAATTCCAGTGCTTCGGACCGCAGTCATGAGTCCCCATCTACTGCCGAAGATCATCTGAGGGACCCAAGATTACTGTCGGGGTCAGCTGGGGAGGAAGTGAGAGCTGGTGCATCTTTGTCTACCGTCAATTCAGAGGCACCACAGGTGGATCAAGAGCTGAAGAAAGTTGACAATGGCTTGGAGACGCCTCCCTTTAGGAGCACAATAAGTTCACAAGAATCCACACTGAATATGAGCAGTAAAAGACCTGAAGACCTCCTCTCCGGACAGAAGGTAAATACAAGTGAAAGGTGTCTGATGGGAATTCTTGCTCTGTTAGATCCACCAGGAGGTACTATTTGTCTCAGTTTGAGATTGTCCTGTTTTGTCTTCTGTCCTCCTGTACAATGAAGAAACATTTAATCGGGTAACAGTTTATTTTGGTGTCTTTGCTACACGTTACATGCAGTTAATATTGTAGTAACTATAAATGATGCATAATTGCATGCAACTAAACCATAACCCTGTACATGTAGTTAATTGTTCAGTACTTAAATGTGTAATTACACTGTAATGGACACAAAATAAAGGGTTACGCTTTATTTTAATGTGTCCATGTTATAGTGTAATTACACATTTAAGTACTTTTAGGTTAGTTGCATGTAATTAAGCACAATTTATAGTAATTATATTACTACCTACATTCAAGTGTAACAAACACTAAAGTGGTGGCAACTAAACATCACTATTAATATTCCTCATATTTAGGGTTACTGAATTCTTAGCATTCATACGCAACATGCACAATACCTCAAGTTCTGTTGCTTTTTGAAGAGTGTGTGCTATTACGATTGTGGTATGTCTGATGATAAAACAAGCAAAAACAAATCTCTCATACTTGCATTGATATGAGCCGTATCTAGTGACCACACTGTAGATTCTGTGGAGTAATATGCTTCTCACTTAAGCAGCAACATACGGTTACAAATCTTACAATACTGTTCAAAAGCACTTCAAGTCTCTTATTTTCAAGTTAATTTATTATATGATTTAAGAACTATATATTAAAAACAGTAAAAATAAATTTGACATTTTCAACATTATTACTGCAGTGTTCAGTGTCACATGATCCTTCACAAATCAATCTGATATGATGATTTGATGCTCAACAAACATTTTTGCTTCTTATTTTTTGTGAAATTTTATCCCATGTTTCATGTCATGCTATGAGAAGTTGATTTTTAATGAATTTTCCTCAGGTTGCATCAGGTAGAGACGCTCTCTTGACTTCTCTTTCTAACGGCAAGGATACAGGTGAGCAGTTCTGCGTACCCACATAAAAATACACTTCAGCTGAAGGTCTAGGAATCGGTTTAGCCTGTGTCCTAGAATTATTTCTAAATGACTTATAATTAGACTTTCTCTATTCAAATCCAGCAATATATTGCATACCTGGCAATATAGTTGCCCTGCAGCAAGTCAATGTACTTCTGCTTTTGTTTAAAGTATCGAGATGGCAGCTTCTGACAGTTAGCTGGAGGTATCCCAAAGTCTTTACTCTTCCCTAAGACCTAATAGGGCCATTACCACTTTCACAGTCTTAGGGGCCCAGTTTGGTTTAATGCCTTAATCAGTCTTTCCTGTCCTGCCCCCCCCCCCCCCCCCCCCCCCCCCCCCCCTCTTCTGGAGAAACCAAAACATCCTGCATGACCTGATGAAAAATCCCAAATGAGATGGAATTAATATCCTTCGAATCACAATAGTTTATTCCAGGCACGATGAAATTAAATGGTTGACCAGTGAAGACTAGGACAGTTAAGGTTATTTGAATGTGAATCAGTGTTTATTGAACTTTTTGAAATGTAAAGTTTTGGTTGCATGGGCTTTCAGTGGAGGGACAGAAATCTGTGCATTTAAAAATATTTTCATTTCTGTTCTCGAAGAAGGATGAAAGGCTTATGGTTTGCTGGCAGAATTCTCATTTTTGGTTGACCTAGCCTTTTAATTCTCTTACTTCTACCTAAAATGAAAACAAAAACCGTGTTGTAACGTGACCCCTCTAGAGTTTCGAAAGAAATCTCAAGGAGATCTCGTACTGATCGAATTTGCCAAGATGCCAGAGTCTACAATCAAATGTCAGAGATTTAATAATGAACAAATCTCATCATTCTTTCAAGACCCCAGTGATCTAAACTCTATTATACTCATCAATTTTGTAGCTCTCACTGTCAAAACTTCTTTATTTTATTATTATTATTTTTATGTATTCTTTTCAGATTAAGAACATTAAAAAATCTTTAATTTAGATGTGATTTGTCATGGCCATATTATGCATCTCTTAATCCTACCAAATACCCAAACTTAACCTCCTCACTAACTATTAATAAGCCGTAATTAGTTTGAGACAAAAGTCGTAGTTAATGGTGAGAATTGGACCCTGATCTAAAGTGAATTGATTAAACTGAATTCTTGAGTACAGTGCACTTATTGTGTTGGTGTTGTTTTGCAAAACTCTGATTAGGGACCGGTTTGGTGGTATGGGTAGGTTTAAGGGTTGGTCAATGGGGCGGTCAACAGAAATGAATTGCATGCAGGTTGTAGTTTTTTTTATACAAAAGAACAATGTAAAAAGTGCTTTGCATCAAATTATTTATTATTAGTACATAGTTATAATACAAAGTGGGCATTTTTGTTTCTTTTCAGATTTTAAAAACAAAGCTTCGTACCCTGGGCCCTTCATTCGTGCAAATTCTGTTCGTGACAGAATGCGCAAGTTTGCAGAACCTGTTACTAATGTGCCTAGAAATGGCCACAGTTCTTCTTCTTATACAAACACCGTGTCTGCAGCGAGGTCCCGGGACAACCCGTCCTGCTCTTCCTCCATCCCAGAGAAAGAGAGGAATGCCACTGAGAACATGCAAGCCCAGCCCAAGCTGATTTCCAACCAATCACAAACCGCAGTGGGCGGCTCGCACAGTCGCACTGAAAATGACAGGCATGCGTGTACCGGTTCAGAAGAAGTGCAGACTCCCGAGGGAGAAGCATCTTCAGGGACCCACGATAGCTGGGGTGATCCAGAATCCAACATGAAGACCTTCCTCACCATTGAGATCAAAGATGGACGAAACCCAACTTCACATTCTTCATTGTCATCGGCCTCCACGGCTGTAAACATGACCCCTCGAATCATCACATCTGCTGCTCCGAAGAGAACAGGTAAGCAAATGCTGATACTCTCTGAACAACTGATCAGGAAACCCTGTTATGAGTTTGTCTCCAAAGCAATAGTAGGTGAATTGATGAGTTGGAATAAAATAGTGTGTACATTTCTAATATGTCGCTTCTGGTAAAAAAAAAGAAAAGAAGGTAAATGGGGTGGATATTGTTTGAAATTTTTTGCGATTCTGATTCTTATCGATTTCCCGTTTCGATTCCAATATGGTAAAAAAAAAAAAAACACATTCTGTTGCAGCTGAAACATAAACACCAATCAACAGCCTAAAGAATAACTTCAATAAGAATTCATAAGAATTAAAAAAAAATTTACACTTAAGTTAGGTAAAGTTGTTTATGGTAATATTTCCTCTGCAGTACATTTTGTATATGTTAATTGACTAAATTTGGTTTAAATTGTAATACTACAGTTGCTTAGGATTGTATCACCTCTGCAGCGCATTGTGTTAGACTCTATTGGTTGGATATTGTTTGAAATTTTTTATGAATCTGATTCTTATCAATTTTTCCGTTTTGATTCCAATATGGTAAAAACATTCTGTTGCAGCTGAACAACATAAACTGCAATCAACAACCTAAAGAATAACTAATTTGACTATACTTGCTTAATATATTTCAAACATTTATTAAAGACAAAGTATACTGTCAATATTACAGTAAGAGTAAATTAGCACTGAATAAAGTTCAGAAATTCAAATTAAATCTAAAATAACACTACATAGCTTTCTTTTTACTCAAGTGAATGTAAACAGTTGAGAAAGAAACCGCATAAGACAAAACAGACTGTATTTATGACTGTATTTTTGACAATTTTTTGGGTACCGTATTTGTCATTTTAAGTGGCAGAAGACATGAACGAAAAGTCAATTCAGCATTTGCAGACCATATGAGAGGAGGTTTCCTGTGTTCACGCTGGAAGTGTGCGAGTACTGAATTGAGTTCACTTTTGTGTTCGAAACCACACAGGAGTCGTTAAACAGAATTGAAATCTTAAGTGTCCGTTTCCTTACCTTATGTATTTCATCCCAGATTTGGAATCAATTTTCGATTCACAACCTGATGGGTAAATATGTACATTTAATTTTAAAATGTGCAGTCGAGTTTTTTGTTTTAGTTTTTTTGCATTGATTCGTTCAAATTATCAAAAGAGACAGATACATTTTATAATGTTACAAAATAATTATATTAGAAATAATCGCTGTCATTTTGAACTTGAAAAATGTATCATGTTTTCCACAGGAATGCCACAACTGTTTTCGACATTGATAATATTCATAAATGTTTGTTGAGCATCAAATCATCATATCAGAATGATTTGTGAAGGATCATGTGACACTGAAGACTGATGATAATGCTGAAAATGCAACTTTACATTACAGGGATAAAGTGCGTTTCAAATAGAAAACAGTTGCTTGAAATTATAGTAATATTTCACAATGTTACTGTTTGTAATGTATTTTTGTTCAAATAAATGCAGCCTCGGTGAACAAAAGAGACTAGTTTCAAAAATATAAAAATATTACAAACTTTTAAATGGTAATGTTAGGAAATCAGCAGTGCTAAATTTTGCAATACACAATAGAGAAGTTTATTTCTTTAAAATGAATCTTATAAGGTTGTCATGTACCGGTACCAACATTTTAGTAGTCGGTACCAATACCAGTAAGATTGAGGTTCTTGATACCAGAGCAAAAACCTGTTTGAAAGCAGAGGTAATGAATATACCCTGTACTCAATATTGAAGAAATGCTATTACCAAGTTTTATTTATTTTTATGGCATGTTTGACTACCCTAAAATCTAATAAAAATGCCATCTTCAGATCATTGTTTTCAAACTGCTGGTCCTACTACAACTTAATCGAGATGTACAATATACAAAACCGACCATCCTATTAGATTCTTTTTTTAATCATAGAATCAGTCTTAAAGCATCCTAGTCCTAAGAAATTAAGGTCCTATTTCCTAAATTCCTACAGGTGTTTCTGAACCCTGTTGGTTGTGTAATATCTTGTGTAGCATGTTGAATAGCATGTTGCTGATGAAGAGTTAAAGGGAAACTGTATCTCTCTCTGTGTGTGTGTGTGTGTGTGTGTGTTACACATACATACATGCATACATAGAATGAAAAGCCAGGTTATTTGGAAAGCAACGGTACTATGCGTTTCCAGATATTTTTGAGGAATGAGTGGGCTGATGGATTGTACGAGTGCAAGCCTTGCATATTCTCAGATTGGCAGCCATGTTGGAAATTTCATCCTAAAATGACATAGTTTGGTACGTTCCTTCTCCATGATTCAAGTAATGTATGAGTAAGCCTATTTAGTGGCTTTGCATATAAACTTCAAAAGAATCAATTTTATGGAAACTTGCTTTTTAAGTGGGAGTGGATTTTTGTCCCTTTACTGTACTTATGTATTTAAAGGTGTAGTTCACCAAAAAACTCTCAGTAGAGTATTAGTAGACTGTTTGGTGTTCGTAGAAAAAGTTGTTGCAAAGTTACTTATAGTTAGTATAATGTCTAATGTGGACCATCAGAAAGCTGTTACCTAACGTTTTCACAAAATGTTCCGACTGTTTGTTTACATTTAAATGAAAGTGAATGTTGACTTGAGTCTTAGAAGAATAAACCATGAATAGTAGTTTTCTCTACTCTGTAGCTTGTTCAGTTATTTTTGTGAGTTAGTTTTTTCCTGAAGTGTCCTTGATGATGCTGTGAATTTTAAGAGTTGACTTTTTCTGTGCTACCTAGAATGGTTTATTCTAACTTCCACTTCTCTTCTGTTGATCCAGCAGTGCGCGCTCTCGACTTCCAAACACTTGGATGTTTTGCAGCCATTTCCCGATTTATGAATTTGGAAACGCTTTACAATAACATCTCATTTGTTAACATTAGGTAATGCATTAACTAACATGAACGAGCACTGCCTAATTTTTTTAATGCAAATTCTTAAAAGAACACTAGATGTGCATAAAATTGATCTCAAATGAGATGTAAACTATGACTGAAACACATTTACTGAATAAATTCCTCGAATTTCATCAAAAAAGTCGTGTGACTTTGGATGCCCGAACTTACCAGCAGAATGATCTCGTTGCACAGCATCTAAAATGTTTTGGTCGTTCTGAAATGCCTGAGCCAAAGTTTGTCGTCAGAGTGTAAAAAAAGAAAAAGTCTTTGTATAATTCCTCTCCACAACTGTCTTGCATGACCTCCGAAAGCAAGATAACTTGACCCCGTTTGCATTTCATCTGCACAATAGGCGCGAGTCATTTATTATTTTCGAAGAAGACCCATAGTTTTTATCGTCCTGCAGCATCTTCCATTTTTCTTAGACACTTCCTGATAAACTGCAGCAAAATATCCCTGTTTTTTCTCTTTGACTGAAATGCAACTGTGCTTTATTCACACATTTTTAATGCAATCTATCCCTGTTTTATGCATTCATTTAAGTTGCAAGTTTGGAATGGTAATGAGCAATATGTTTTTACAGTATTTATTAATCTTTACTAATGTTAGTTCATTCATATTTATTCATACTATTTCATTCATGATAGAAGACCAATAAGACCATTCATGTTAGTTCACATAAATGCAGGCTTGATGAGCATTAAAAATAGTAATATTTCCAAGCTTTTGATCACACCATACATAGCTATGCCATATCTACCAACACAATGATGTAAAATAACCATTATATGTTGGTTTATTGGCATGTGTTCTATGTTCCCCTGTCACATAATCATATTTCACATTGCAGTTCACCCTCTTTCGCCTCCCTGATGCATAAATGCAATCACTGTTCTTCTCATTTTATCATATCTCTGTCTGTCTCTCTCTGTCTGTCTCTTCTCAGTATCATCAACAGACCTTATTTGTCATAGTGCCACAGCTCTGTCAGATCTTCCTTTTTTGGAAGTGCTTTGCTCATCCTTGCCTCTGAAAGGTCTTGCAGGCAGTGAAAATGTACTTGAAAGCCTCAGGATATTTAATGCTATAGACCTGCAGTAAAAGAGTGTTTACCATCTCACTGAACCACATAAGGAAACTGCCATATTGTGTAATCGTTCACTAACTGATGGAACACACCATAAACCGAGCAGATTGCTGTAAGATCTTTGATTTCATCAGTGGTGTGTTCTTAGTCAAAGAGGTTTTTATTGGTAATGTGATGCAAACCAGATTTCTTGGGATGAAACATGAAGGTTTCAATGAACCAGATCTACACAGTTTACTTTATTAGATTTGGAGAAAACAAATCGAGACTTTTGAACATGCGTATTGCACAAAAATGTTTCACAAATGCTGCATTTATTTTATGTAAAGCTGTATTTTCAGCATCATTATCAGTCTTCAGTGTCACATGATCCTTCACAAATCATTCTGATATGATGATTTGATGCTCAACAAACATTTCTGATTATTATCAATGTTGAAACTGTTGTGCTGCTTCATATTTTTGTTAACACTGCGATTTTCCTGACCAAAAACATTTGAACGGTAGTGCATAACTGTTTAGATGTCTTTAATTCTATCAAATCTTTTGAGACAAGCAAATGGAAATTCTTTTTTTAAATGTTTAGGCAGCCAGAGTGAAAAATAAATGTACCAATGATACTTTTAAATTTATACTTGAATTTATTACATTTATACCATCCATTTTATTGTAAATACACTACATATATATTTACATATTTATGCATTTAATATAAATACCCTGCAATTGCACTGCACTTTGGATATACTTTAATTTTGTTCTTAATGCACTTTAGTTATCAGGAAATAATTTAAAGGTCCAACTAAAGATTTCATGGTGCTAAAGTGGAATTATTGCAAGTATACTTTAAATGTCTTGCATTTAAAGACTGATGTTATACGGAGATCTTACTATCCTTAGTTATATAATATCCTTAGTTACATAAAGTGGTATTAAATACCCATTTAATATTAAGAAATGTGCATGTGCAGTATGCGATGCATCCCACAATGCAATGCGACTAATGTGACTCAATTTGAATGGCATAATGTTTTTTTATCTGACTGGCAAGACCATATTAGACAAAATTGGACAAAAATTTAGACATTTCCTTTCATCCTTTTATTATTTATTATCATTTTTCTTTTTCATAATAGATGGATTGAGCTTTTAATTTTCTAAGTCTTATGATTTTGAGAGCATTGTTTTTCCTTTTGAAACTAGCTGAATTAAAATAAAATTCAGGATTTAAAAATAATCTTATTTCAAGCAACAACAATGTTCCGCAGTAATGCGGCATGCAGAGCGCTTGTATCCCATGCCGAGCAAAGCCAGAGAACGCAGAGGCCAGAGTTTACATTAGCGGTGACGTGACCCTGCTAATTTATGAGCCTTATGTGGTGCCACTGTAGCAGCTTAAATGAGACTAAAGGCTCCACTTCACCCTCCATCCTCTCTGACCAAAGCTCTATTTAACATCTAAACCGTGCTGTGTAAATATTTCTTGGGGTGGCATGATGTTTTCAAACCGTACACCATCATTAGACGTTCTTTAGAGGCTCAGACTCCTCTAAATCTTTTAACTGTCTTCACTGTTCTCTGTTTTCTCAGAGCTGACTCTTGGTTTAAGACCGACACCGTTCAAAGTTACCAGCTCAAGTCTGTCATCTGGATCCTCTCTTAAGGTATTTAACATTAAAAGCAAAACTGTATTTGCATGCAGGCGAGACCTTGAAAGCCTCTAATCCTCATTTTCCATCAGGTCTACTTTTAATATTAGTCCGTACTTTAATATAAATTTTCCATCTTCTCTCTAACCCTTACAATTAATCAGATATTTTATTTGCTGCTGTGCCTTCATGGCCTTTACTTTGTGTGCAAGCACAACAAAGTGCTGTTACTCATTTAAAGTATTTTCAGTGTAGTGTTTCTATTGGATATGATTTGTTGCCTGATAGAGAGACTCTCACCTCTGAGAAATTTCAGTGTAAATTTGACACTTTAAATTCTCATCACGCACTATAAAAGCTTCAGAAAAGAAGTACCTCCAGGACCAAAAAGGTTGAAACCCTATATTGACCTGTGAATATCATGCACACTTTCACAGATTAAAGTCGGCATAAAACCACAATTCAAAATTGATCTTATTTATGTTCTTAATTCATGTTATTGGTCCTATTGTGAATAAACACTCACACACTGTATACGATTAAATATGAAAATTTTTAAAATAGGTTTTTAAATACTTTTACATTGAATCTCCAAAGTAATGTAGAAGCAATATGATCAAAAGCTGTATTTTCAGCATCATTACTCCAGATTTCAGTGCCACATGATCCTTCAAATCATATGATTCATATTTCATATGATTTGATGCTCAACAAATATTTCGGATGTGCCGGTTTATATTTCTTGTAGAAATTGTGATTTCTTTTTTGGGGGGGGGCTGTTCTTTGATGGTTCAAAATATATACATATATCTCTATCGCTCATCTGTCAATCATCCCTGTGGTCTCTTGGACCTCGTGCATTATTGTCCGGAAAGATCAGTGTTGCCAGATGTCCCTAGAAGAATAGGGCCAAAACAAGCCACTTGCCTCACCAAAATAAGACCAAATACGGGACCGTATTCTTACCATAAGCATAAAACGACATGACTGCCCGTAAATAAGCGTCTTTATGGAAAAACTAAGCTTATAAAAAGCAGACATGGCAACACTTAAAGAGAGCATTCTCTTTACAAGCAGAATCTTTTTACGAGGATGAACAAAACGCAGTGTATCTGTCAACAGTGGTTTACTTTAAATTGTCTGACTCTAATCTCTAATCACTAAGATAACTTTGGTCAGAAGTCACAGACCCCAATCAAGTTAATCAAGTTCATGTTGGCATTTGTGTGTAATGGCTCACAGCTGCAAGACGGCAAAACGTTTGATAGATTCAGATAAATTGCTCTCTCTATTGTGACGCGTTTGTGAGTTACAGTCACTCTCAGTCTCCCCTAATAGCTAATTCAGCACTGTTTAAGAGGCCAGAGTGTAGTAAACACTTAAAAGGCTAACATCTGCAAATTTGTATAGAATTAAGAGCAACGGTCCTAGTGGAAAAGTAAATTTTTAAATGCATTTGTAGCTGAATTTTTGATTTTTAGAGTACATCTTTATATGTAATTTCATAATTACCGTACTACTTATTGTCCTATGAAATATAGTTAAAATGTACTGCTGAATACATTTATGGTCAACTAATATACACTTTTACTGTAATTTTTATTGGAACTTTTAATGTAATGGATTGAAATATATTGGTTTACAAATTTGTGGAAGTTGCAATTTAATACATTTAAAATATACTAACTTTTATATTTAGTATTGAAAGTTATAATCAATTATCTGGATGTTAAATGCTTTATTCTGAAGTAGCTTGGGATGAAATGCGTAAAAACAAATTAATCCTGCATTCGAGCATTTTAAGGACAAAAACCTTAAAATGCTTGAATGAAAACCTTAACCTTAAAAACCTTAAGCATATAGGAAAGGATATTCTATATGCTTAATTGAAGGTAAAATATTTTTAATGCATAAGAACAAGTAAATAAGTCGATTCTTTTTTGTGCTGGTAATTCCCTTTGCGTCTCTAATGCATTTGGGGCAGTGTGATAATCTCGTTAAAGGATAAGTCCTGACGGTTCATTAGCAGGTTGACGAGGCTTTTCCGCACAAATAGGGATTAATATCTGTGTGAAAGCGACAGAGAAGGAGAAAGCCTTGAGGGAAAACGCAGACAGCAGGGATCATGATTTGAAGGCAAACTTCTATACGACGATCTGGTACAGAGGTAAATATGAATAGGATTTGAGGGATAGACTGTGATTGCTATGTTGTGTGCTAGCAAACTTTCACCTGAACCTCACATTCTGTGAGGATTTGGTTGAGCTTTATTGCAAATAGAATAACAACTGCGATGACAGACAAATGTCTAGCACTGTTGAAGTTAACGACTGATCGTAACTGGTGCATTTTGTGGTCATAAAATGGATATGGTTTCCCCTTTGCTTGATGGTGATTTGAGGAACAGGTTGTACTAGATGTAGGTCAAACGTTTTAGGAGTACTGCAGGGTTTGGAGAGACTTGATGTGAAAACCAAAAGGAGTTGTATATGGAAAATCATCTAAAACTCTCCCAACCACACGAGTGTTCAGTTCTCCGTGTGAACGTGCTCAAGGTCACAGCCGATCAATATGTGGAGGGTATTTTGGAGCAACGGGGAGCAATGTCTGAGTGTGGGATTATCCAGCAGGACATGACTGACATAGAAAGCAAGCGACCACCAACATTTATTTTTGTTTGACTTTAATAGCTGTTGTCCTGGTGAAAGTCCTTAACGCTCTTGTGTGTTGGGCTAATTTCATACGCATCTCATCCCACGGCTCTGGTGCAAATGACAAAACATAATTTTAGAGCTTGAAGCAAAGAGAAAGAGAAAGCGTGAGAGACGGTAGCTCAAACGGTAGAGCGAGGCGCTTGCATCGTCATGGTCATGGGTTCGATCCCCAGGGAAAGCAAGAACTGATTAGAATGTCAATGTGTTTCTTGAATGCAATGCAAGTCTCTTTAGCTAAAAGTGTCTGCCGAATGCATAAATGTAAATGTGAAAAGAAAAGTCATGTAGCTTTTAAGTCGTTCAACTATCAATTCAAATAATTAGAGCAGAGCCGAAAACACGTTTCTGAGAGAGTCTGTTTGTGTGAGAGAGAGGGGAGAATGTGTGAGAGAGAGTGTGCTTTTCAATAATAAATGCATAACATGAAATTGTAGCAAAAAAGGAAATAATTACCGTATTTTCCTGCATATAACCCGCAGACGCAGATAATCCGCACCTGCATATAGCCCGCGGGTTTTGGGTAAAGAATCGTTGACATAACCCGCACCCATAGATTGATTAACTTTTTTGTGCAAATTCACATTTCGAATTTGGAATGTTGCTCGCGTGACGTCAATTATCCATAACTGTTATCCAAACACAAGTCAGAATCAGAAGAAAAAGAAAAAGCAGTCTCTCCCGCTGTGCAGCAGCTCGTCCCTTAAGAAGCGATTCTACAGCTGTTGATCATCGGATGAGATGAGAAGAGCCCGCCCTCATGGCAGCACAGCCAATCTCGTCTTTTTGCATGATTGACAGGTCAAACAGCCTATCAGCGCCAGCTGTCAGAGTGACAGTACAAGCGCCAGAGACAACAACCCTCGCAAGAAATAAAATACTGGGAAAAAAACGTACATCCTTAGGGATGTAACAAATATATTGAAATATTATTACGTGTATAAAATGTGTGATATAACCCACACTCTTATATAACCCGCACCCCCAGTGGGGTTTGTAAAATGGAGTATAACCCGCGGGTTATATGCAGGAATATATGGTAGTCATTTTTATCCTGTTGTTTAGTATATTTGTTTATTTGCTTAGTCAGTGTTGTTGTGTGTTTTAGTTCTGCTGTTGTCGACTGTAAGGACCGTTGAAATCCCTGAAATCATTTGGCAAGGTGATATAGAGCTGTAATGGTGTCAAAAACTACTTTAGCCGCGTGTTTACTAGACAATAATTGCACACCTTTTGAACGTTCGATAACCAATCAGATTCAAGCATTCAACAGCCCAGTAGTAGAAACATATTTAAATGCTTTCTTTTTGTGCTATTCAGCTTGTTTCTAACCACAGTCCCACTGAATATTTCTGGATATTCACCGCACGATGCCAACCTGTACTTTTCACTACCCTTTCCTAGAAGGAAGTAACTTTTTAAATTTCGTATGTGGTTGCCTATAAGGAAAACAGACTTTTTAAAACTTTCCCCAGGAAATACTGCATGTCTGTTCCTTCCGGCTGTGCATGCCTAAATTCTTCTCAAGGTTTGTTTTGTGGGCACTGTCTTGCAGCTTGCAGTGGTATATTTAGATGATCTGTTTTAAACTCTGCAAGATATTTTTAGTTGCTTGGCTGTCGCAGCAGAGCGCCTGAGGGTCAGGCATTGTTGCTCGAATGAGACGGGACTGATTGGAATAGCTGTCTGAGCCTCAAATATATGCTGACACAATCATGATAGTAAATGATCTGTCATCTGGATCAGCAAGTTCAGAGGTGGTTTTGGCCAGTCAATCTTTCCTAATGCCAGCTAAAGCACGTTTTTGGTATACACCTGCTGCACTACATCAAATAAAGGCCAAAAATCTGAATCTGAAACAGCACTGTAGTGTACAATGGGTTATTCTATAATGTACAGCATTGTCTGTTCTTTAAGTGGACATACAGATACAGATTTTAGTTTACTGGTTAACTGGTCATCCAAGTGGTCATTTAAAAAAAACTCTTATCACAATTTTTCATATTTTATTACAAGTGTCCAGCAACAAGAACCTACACATCTCTGCACTTTACACATAAATGTTGCAGAATGTTTCAATCCTGTGATAAAGCAGACTTAACACCAACAATACCAAGGTCATGGGTTTGATTCCCAAAGAATGTATGAACTGATAAAAGTAAAGTTTCAAATTGTTGTATCGGTGAGTCACTTTGTGTGAAAATTATCTGCAAACACAAGAATAACAGTAAGTTCTCAGTGGTTTTGGGAATTTATCACCTGGTGCTGGTTGCCCCAAATAATTGTTAAAGCAAATAATTGTTAGAGCTGCACAAATAATTGTTAAAACATTGCGATCTTGATTCAAACACTGATTCGATCTTATTCCTAAATGATAGCAATTTTCCTGTCGATTAAAGCTTGGACTACACAGAAAATTCAGATTTGATTTATGCAGAATCGTCCAGGTCTACTATGCATAGGTTACAACTATATATAAACTAAATATTCATCAAAGCCTCTGACTGGGAATAACTGATGCAATTCAGTCTGCTGTTTTATTTCATCGAACTCGTTTTACCTGACAAACCTAAATTATTTACTTGTATGATGATGTCGACATTTTCACTCCTTTAGATTTAATGGTATAGAACATTTATGGGAATAACATGTATATCTCCATGACAAATAAAATCAATCATATTAAATGTAATTTCTTATATTTTTTTGTATCTGTACATGGATTATTATTAATCTCAAAAACATTCTGAATCTTATTAGCATGTTAAAATACTGATGTTATTTATCAAGTAACAGAGTATTTAATAACACACATATTTCTACTGTAGAAGTTAGAATCAAGGATTAATCAAGCATTTCAACACAATGTCTGCTCACATATTTGAAGGTTGCTATTAAACGTCATTATGCGGCTACAAATTTACGCAGAATTTATGGCTTACTAGCTACGCTCTGACTTTATTAGGTTAGATCATTTGTTCTTAAGGCAGAGTTGGTTGCAAACTGCCTAGTAGTTAGTAAGCCTTTAGTGTGGACTGTACATTCAGTTTAAGTTAGAACTTACAAGCATTTGGTGCAACCCTAACCCTGCTGATGTAGTACATCTGTTACTAAGATTTAAGGTTTTTCAGACACCTTTACAATAGAAGCTAATAAACCATTTGTGCCTTGGTCTTGCAGCTATGTGCATGCGGTCACATTGTTCACTACTGGCCTGCAGACTTTATTCTCAGCTAGTGAAAGGTGTGAAGGACAAGAGCTCTAAAAAAAGAGAGCCAGGGGCTTATGGGTGATTGCCTACTGGAATAATGGCTGCTGTTGATAAATGGATGACTGTGGCACCTGAGTTAGCAGGGGCTCTGGGGCCTCCGGCTGCCATGGTGACAGAAATCCAAGGCTCTCATTGGCTGATACGTTGGACAGCTGATGGGGGTTTGGAGTGAGGTATAAAAGGCTGAGATTTGTCTCGACTGTAGTCAGACTGTGTAGTCAGATTGTTCTTATAGACTCTAATTGTTGGAGTTTTTCAGATTATTTGGCACCTGCAAACCATACCATGCCTGGTGTCAGCTTGGACCCCACGGCCGATCTAGGCGACGAAGTCAGTCTGCCACTCTGTTTAGATCAAGATTGTGCCGAGTCGGGCCTAGAGGCTGTGATCGGAGACCTTTTGCTACAGGAGGTTGCAGATGACGAAGACGGAAAAGCAAGTGATGAGCGTTTTTATGAGCTGGAGCTAAATCTTCAACGAGCTGTGCAAGAGATACATGGCGATTTGAAGGTTTTCGGCAAAAGTATCGAGGCACGTCTGGAGGAAGCAACGTCCCAGGTTATGCCTGTTGTCGATGCCATTGCCACCTTACAACAGGAGAATGCAAATTTAAGGATCTTACAAGAGAAGCTTGCCAGGCAAGTATTGGTGCTTTGTGATGCACTTGGACTGCCTGAACCGAGACTGACTGAAGAGCAAGATGTTGATCCAGCAAATGGCAATCCATCTGATGTTGAAGTAAACCCAGTGCTACACCCTCCTGCCTTTGCTGCTGTTTGCCTCACATCTCCCGTGTCGTCTCCAACTGGCAGTGTCTCTCGGAGCAATAGCATGGTAGTATAAGTGTGTGTGTATGAGGCAATGAATCACTACTGCTCATACGTTTTGCCGTTTAACATGAGTGAAAAGCACTTGCACCGTGACCCAAACCACTTGGAATGGGCTCTTTTGATTTAGGAGCTAATGTCAATACCCTGCAACCTCCAAGAACACCTAGCATTGTGGTTTGTAAAGGTGATTTCATCCTGTAGGTAAACTTTTGGTATTTATGCATATGAATGTTGGAAAATGTTTTTTCCTTCATGAATTTCTGTCATCATTTGGATGGTTTTTGTTTTGAAAGCATCGTTTTTCCACTGCATTAGTAGTCATATGCACTTATGTGGACTGGAAAATCTAAATTTAAGTGTAGGAGTTAAAGTTAAAATTTTAAGATGCTTAAGATTTTCTTTCATTGAAGCTCGTGCCATTGCTTTCTCTTCAAAAATAGACACACATAATGCTTAGTTGGAAACACTTCCCATCAAAAATCCCATCTAGTATGAATAATTGATTTTGTGTGCATTAAGTTATGCTTCAGATAGCTTTTATGGCTTAGCGCAGTATGTTTAGAAAGGTAATGAATCATGTGGCCCATTGTGGTCTGATTAATTGAAAGTCTTAGTGTTTGAGTTTGCTTCCAGGAAGAGATTTGATTCAGTCAGATCAGATTTTCCAGGGATCCTTTGATTCAGGGCGCTCTAGATATAGTATATATTTAGTATGTATAGTATATAGATATTTTGCATGCATATGCTAAAGTGAACATTAGTTCCCTTAGATAAAAAAAAACCGTAAGGTTTGTTTACTGCTTGAAATATGCTTTAGCTGGTCAAAAGTGGACTAAAATCCATTTAAAACCTGAATTTGCTGGTGTGAAGCTAAGTCTTGCTAATCAGGGATTAGTAAGAGGTTAAAAGATGGTAACTTGTTGTGGCACAAGATTTACAGTGAGTTTAAGAGTCTATTTCTGTATGTGTGTGTGGTGCAGGTCTTTGTGTGTTTGGTGTAGGAGTGGATGCCACTCACTCTGGAAATGGTGCTTTTGCATTACATGGCAATTATTTATTTTTTATTGGGGTGCCAAAGTTAGCACATTACCTTATGAGATTAATTAAATAAGTCTAATGCCGTTAAATACATTTAATACTCTTAATGCATTAACCAGATTTGACGTAACTATGCAGATCATAAAGTTGTGCTTCGTTTTGTCTTTGTCTCAAGCATCCCATAACTTGAATATCTAATTTTCCATTCTCTCAAAGTGCTAATGCTCTAAACCCTCTCCATTACTAACCGTCCGGCCTGGCATGCACTTCCACGGAGAGATCAGTGAAGAACCGAGTGCGACACGGATGAGAGCGGCAGGCTAAGGCTCTCGGGGACATTCACAGAAATCATTGAGCTCTCATTCCTGTCTAAATGTCAGCGAGCTTCCACGGCTTTTGTGTAAACACAGCTGTAGTCATAGATCAGATTCAGAAACATTCCCTCCCTTCCACCAGCCCCTTTTTCCATCTCCTCTTTCTGCTGTAATGGTTTCACTCGCTCTCCGCTCACTCACTTTCTTGCCCATCACTCTCCAGTTTTATTTTTGGACAGGTATTTTTATTGTCCCTGCTTTTAAATCCTGATGTCAATTGTTGCCTTTGATTATAACCTGCTTTAGGGATTAGCTGTTCAGCATTATAAATGTCATCACTGTGTTTTTAGTGTCATCGTATCAGATCTTGATAAGCATCTATCTGTCTGTCAGCATTAAAGTTACACTTTCCATAAATTTATTTTTAATATCATGCATTAACACAGTATAACATGAATTTTATGCTGATCATGCATCTTTCTACAATTGCTGTGACAACTTTTTAGAACTTTTGAATAATTATACATGGTTTTATAATTCGTTTATTCAATTTATTTTTTGTGAATTTGAAAGTTAAAATTAGTTCAAAATAAGTAGGAAAGTTTAAGTGAAAATTGAATGACCTTGTAGTCTAATTTTATCTCTTAAAACTCCTCTTTGATCACCAAAATGGCATATTTAAATGTCATTTTTTTCCAATGAAAAACTATTTCTTCATGTCTTAAACAGCTTGAATGTAACTATACACTCCATTTATTATAAGTGGAAGCATGAATATGCAAATTAGCCCCACCTCCACTCATACCAGCTAAGGACCGCTCACTCAACTTTACTGTAGTAAAAGCTACACTGGTCTCTCGCTTTACAATGTCGGATACATAACAGTAATTAATCATTAGTCTTTAGCTTGACTACGTTATCAAACCATGTTCCTGTTCACCATCTCAGTTTGTCTGACTTGATATCAGCATCCTTAGAAATGTCAGTGTGTCAACAACTCAGAATGTCAGTGGAGAAAGGCATGTAGTTCATCGTAACATCGTATTATACGTCATATACAAATTCAAAACATCCTTTTAACAAAGTAAATGAGTAGCTTGACTCTTAATGTAAGGGGAAAAAAGTTTGAAAACTGTAGCTGTGGTTACCAGTACATACAATTAAGCAAATTAAAGTTTGTCGCAAGGTTTTTCCACAAAATGATTTTTCACTGACTTTTTTTCTTTTTCACTTCTAAAAAAATTACAGCCTTTTACAGTTAATTTTTGTTGGTAATATTTCACCATTTACCTTTATAATAGATCATGTATACAGGTGTCATGTTGCTGTCTTTCTATCCCTCCACTCACACAGATGGAGACGGAGCCCGTTTCTCTTGTGGGTGAATCCGTGAACGAGGTGGTTCATGAAGTCCCTGTGCTTCCTAATGGCTCATCCATGACCTCCATTAAAAGTGAGGCACAAAGTGAGAAACTGACCTCAGAGAAGTTGCAGGACATTGAGGACGAGGAGATCCTGGACAAAATGGTATTTAATTTCTCCCACTGACCTTTTGAACACTTGTATATCTATTCTATACATTTTTACGTATATAGAATCTCTTAATGATTTAAATCCCTCAGTTACTTTCTCCCAGTCTGTGCCCAAACATTAGACTTTTTCAACGTACAAGCACTTTCAGAATCCACAGTAAGTGGATGTCAGTGGAATGAATGTGATACGTGCGCGGTTCATGCGTGATATGAAGGTGGGGCGTCAGTGGACGGACGTGGACGTGCACGGTTTCGAACCAGTTCCGACGCATAAGCACTGACGGCCGACGCATGTCCCGCGCATAGTCACGCATACTCGACGCATAAACTACACACGCCGACTTATGAATAACGCACACTGTGCGTTGGAAAAATGTTGAACCGTTCAAAACTCGAAATCACGCACAAACCGCCTTCGACGCACAAACGAAAATCTGTGCGTAATTCGTGCGTGATTCATGCGTTTTTGCTGTGTAAAGGCCCAAAAATATTGGTTGGTTATATTGGTCATAGTTCGCCAAAAACGTTAATCTTCCTGATTAAATACTCACCCCCAGTTCATTTGAAATGCTTATGACTTTCTTTCTTCAGCCGAAGAGCAATTCAATTTGAGGTAAAACATTCCAGGATTTCTCTCCATCTACTGCAAGAGAACAGGGCTGTCCTTAAACCATATTTAAGCAGCTTCAAAGTAACTCACACAACTTCAGCTGACGAATAAGGGTCTTATCTATTAAAGCGGTCAGTCGTTTTTAGAAAAAAATGTGTGTATGTATAGTTTTAAGCAAAAAAATGTTCACTTGCGATGAATGTTTTTTGAGACACTTAGTTCACAACCTCTCGAGTGACATACTCGTGTTTGTAAGGTAGCAAGAAGAATTTTCATTTAAGTGAATTATTCCTTTAAATCTCAATAGAACAAGGCCAACCAATATTTAAATATCTTAATTGTCTACAAATGTCTCTCTCTAGCACTGATATGTTTGTACTAGACAACACTAGACTGTAAATATAATTAAGCTACAGGATCTGGAGGACCACTTGCATTCTCGTTTTGTCATATTTACATTTATGTATTTAGCAGACACTTTTATCCAAAGTGACTTGCATTGCATTCAAGGAATGTTTTCCTTGGGAATTGAACCCATGACCTTCAGCATTGCAAGTGCCATGCTCTACTGTTTGAGATACAGGAAAGCTATCGCCCCGCTCTGAAACTTGTTGCATGTAGTGCATTATTGGCGTAACACCAAGACTTTCTTTAATGCTGCTTTGAAACAATGCCTATTGTGAAAAGCACTATGCACATAAATTTGGCTCGTCTCGCCAACAGATCAGAAATGTGTTCATCAACACACTGATGCATCATCTGGGCAACACTAGTTTACATTTGGCTCGCAACATTCCCTGAGCTTGTTTCACCCTCTTCTCTACAATTTTCCTGTTCTCCCTTTTCAAGAAATAGAAAATTTGTTTACTATAAATACAGTGGTGCAGGATTAATTAATTGACAAAGATTAGCATGGAATGAGCATATATTCTTTATAATTATGTTATTGTTAATTTGTTTGCTTTTTTTACATTTTATTTTATAGCTTGATGATTGCAAAGATTTTGAAGAAAGGAAATTGATCAGGACTGCAATGAGAGAACTGCGAAAGAAAAAGCGAGGTGATTTTTATCTCTACGTTTGTTTTATTGTACAACACTCATCTCTCGTTTGCCTCTTTTCTTTTTTCTCTATATACTGATGTGTGTTTGTCAACTTATAAAGTGTATCAGTTCACAGTTCTAGGCAGTCTGTCGTCTTTCCTTCCCCATGGTTCAGTCCTGTTTGTCTCTCTTTGCTCTCAGAGGCTAAGCTGGGATGCACACAGGAGGAAATGGGTAGGGTTTCTGGATTGTGTGTGCTTTTACCCTACTGACCCTTTTCTAATGCCCAGCACCTTAGTGAAGGTTCAGTTAGAGCTTCATTGGCTATAGATTTGGTTTGTATTTGCAGATACAGTATGTAGTTCACGTGTGATCTTGTCATTGTATTCATGTGTTTTGACCATGCATGAAAGTGAATTTAGTTTGAAATTATACGGTACTGCTTGCGTGTTTGTGTTTGTTTGATAAAATGTACACACATGTATGTTCATTTGTTGTAAAGGGGTATGTGATATTGGTATTTTGTTGATGACAATACTTTGGCAATATTTTGCTGAATGCAAAGTGTTTTTGTGCTGGTACATTGACCTAGTTCAGGTCTGTCGTGGACAGCTGATTCCCAAAGTTCTTTATATCTGTGAGGCGATTAATGAAAAATGAAAAATCAGTGTCAACAAAGTCAAAATCTTCTAAGTTTTCACATTAGCTGCATATTGTATGTACACTGCATTTATGAGCTGCATTAAACACTTTTACACTGCGATTACAACTGCGTAAACATTACATTACTCTTTAAAAAAATGTAACTATTGAAGTACGAAATGTTACTTTAAATATAAGTTAAGATTGGCAGTAGATGGCGGTAGGAGTCGTCATTCTTTCAACCGATTTGTGCAAATGGTGTATTTATTCGGGAACAAAGTGAATGGTTCATTGAATCATTCACTCACCCGATTTGATCGAACAAAATGATGAAACGAAACCGTTCTGTTTGTTTCTCCGGCACGCACAACTGTTCTGCTTTGGCTTTGTTTGGAACTGTTTGCTTTTGTGAAATGGAGCACAAAAAACAGCAGTATTGATATTAAAATGTGATTCATAATATTAACTTTGTTTATTAAACTGTTGTATAACATAAACATCACATTTGGTATTGCATTTTTATCACAATTTTGGGGGGAAATCAACATCAGCTCGCACATTGTTAAAATAAGATATTGTAGACAATAAATCACGACAATACTATGGTGTTAATCTAAGATGTTAGTCACCAAAGTTGGCAAAATAAGGTTTCAAACTGATTTCTTTAACTCCTACACATTGATCATTGAAGAAGTAGTGATGTGTTGTTCACCCTAATTTCTCTTCCCTCCTTTCATACTGATCATACTGACACTGTTGATTTTGGCCGTTTCCTCAGACCAGAGAGAGAAGGAGAGAGATCTGCGCTTGCAGGAGCTCAGACAGCAGCAGGTGGAGAGATCTCAGAAAGGCCGTGTGGGCGCAGACGCCAGTGAAGTGGTGATTAAGAAGGTTGAGCGGTCCACAGACGGATCCACTACCAGCCAGATCACCAATCGTGTTTCTCATTCAGGTACCACAGCCGTGATGTAGTGACCGTTTGCTTCATTTTATTTTAAAAGTTGGATTTTTGCTCCAAAAACTGTCATAATTTAAAATTGATTTTGAATTGTACCCTAGGAATCAAACAAGGTCTGTATAAATCATGGAGAAAGCTGTTGGTTAGTATGTGGAGAGATTGTTAAATATATCTTATCTCACACACTTTTAAGGCTGAATTGTGTTTGAAAACATTTCTATATCATCTTCTCCCTGTTTAAAGTGTTTGTGAGTGCATATTCATATCAAATCAACTATATTTGGACCGTTTGACATCTCTTTTTTTCTTCTGTAGTTTAGACAAAATTTGAAGTTAAAAACATAAATAAAAAGGGGATAAATATA
The DNA here is from genome assembly GCA_037043235.1 of Rhodeus uyekii. Lineage (NCBI taxonomy): Eukaryota > Metazoa > Chordata > Actinopteri > Cypriniformes > Acheilognathidae > Rhodeus > Rhodeus uyekii. The sequence continues at coordinate 1,206,374 of JAWRVZ010000082.1, forward strand.
GTAATAACACTGTAGCATCCATATTTTTAAACCTTAGCAGATTGACAATTTGGTTTTCGTTAAAATATAAAGTTTTTTACAAATAAGAGTCAATATAAGTCAATATATTTTACAATATAAGAGTCTTTTACAAAGCTCACAATCTATTGGGTCACAACTCGTTGTTTCAATCATTAAACAGGAAAATAACACTGTTCATATTGTAAAGTTTATCTTTTATGGGAAATAATTCAATATCAGTAAAAAAAAAAAAGGCTTGTCAATAGTGCCATTATTCAGCTCAGTGTTGATTCAGTCTGGTTCAATAACTATGCCACAGTTGAAAAGTTAATATCATTTATACAGCTCAAATCAGTTTTCATCCGATAGTGTCAGTGCAGTTAAATCGATAATATTACTGAATACTAATTGTTTTTTAAACCTCACTGTCATTGGTTGTGTGTGCAGACGATACCGGCAGGACGTCCCGCAGCACTATCATGGAATCCAGCTATGTTCAAAAGACAGACAGTGAGTTATTTTATTTTTATAAACTCTCTTTGTACTCAGCATTTATCCTTAATTTCTTTCGGCATATCAAATCCTATTTTATTTAATTTTTCTTAGAGGGCTCAGTGCAAACAAAATCCTACAGTTACTCCAGCACCTCGTCCACTAGGAAGGTCGGAAGGTGAGTGGTAATAAGGTCATGAATTAAAAAATGTTATTTACTTTTTTGGGCCTGGTCTTATTGTGCATGATTATGCGGTTTAGTTCATTTTAAAAATAATTATCTAATAACTATTCAGGTATAGATAGCATTAATGTAGTTCACATAAAATCAAATCGTATCACAAATATAAGGTTTGAGGTCAGTAAGTTGTTTTTAAGAAGAAATTAGTTTTATTCATCAAGGGTATACTTATTTTATCTCTGTGTGTCTGATTCAAAGCGGGCATAATGCTATATATATAATTTTTGAACTTTATATTCATCAAAGAATCCTGAATGATGCATCATGGTTTCTACTAAAATATTAAGGGGCCCACTGAACAATTTGGGTATTTCATCACTTTTCTCTTCCCTCAGTGTTTTTGACCGTGAGGACAACACGTCTCGTAGCTCAACTAGATCATCAGCTCTTGATCGCAGACAGGCAGAGAGATCAGAGCTGATGAGGGCTCAGACGTTACCCAAGACATCTGCCGCACAGGCTCGAAAAGCCATGATCGAGAAGCTTGAGAACACTGGAGGCTCTGGAGGGTGAGCGCATGGGTTTCAGACAGTTTTAGGTTCACAGAAGGACCACATATTCAGCAACATTTCTCTTTCTGCCTGTAGCAACTCCGCAATTACTCAAGTGAACAAGGTTCAGCGTTCCACAAGCTTCGGTGTCCCCAACGCAAACTCCATCAAACAAATGCTGCTGGACTGGTGCAGATCCAAGACCCGTTCTTATGAGGTAACAGGAGAAGATCTGCAAAATTAACATTACAAACTCACTTATTTGCTCTTCCTCAAGTCATCCCAAAGCATTGTGGTCTTTCCTTCTTCCACTGACCACAGTTATTTAGCATGTGCTTACAATTAAGAAGTGAACGAGGTCTGGGACAAAGCTGACAGATGACAAAACTACCCTGAAAACAGTTCCAAACAGTGCATTAGTGTGCAATATAAAGCCTTATTTCTCATTTCTAATCTCTCATTCACACCATTTCTTTGAGATGTGCACTGATGTTCAAAGGTTTGGAGTCAGTAAGTAAGTAAAGATTTGTTTTCCTCTAAGGAAGTTAATACATTTATTCATCAAGGTCTCATTCAGTTGATCAAGTAAAGACATTTATAAAGTTACAAAGGGCTTCTGTTTAAAATAAATGCTGTTTTTTGAACTATTCAACAAAGAATCCAGGAAAAGTATCCACACAAATGTGAAGCAGCACAACACTGATAATCATAAATGTTTGTGACACTGACACTGGAGTGACTGGAGTAATGATGCTTACATTTCACAATATTACTGTTTTTACTGTAGTTTTGATCAAATATATGCAGCCTTGTTGAGACTCCATTCAAAAATGTTTGAAAAAAATCGTACTAGCCCCATACGTATGTTCATATTTGCTCTCTGTCTCCATGTTTTTCTCTCTCCTACGTGTCATGAAGAATGTGGACATCCAGAACTTCTCCTCTAGCTGGAGTGATGGGTTGGCGTTCTGTGCTCTGGTGCATAACTTCTTTCCAGAGGCCTTTGACTACTCCAGCCTCAGTCCCAGCAACCGCAGGCAGAACTTCGAGGTGGCCTTCAGCACAGCAGAGTGAGTCCAAATGCTCATATCACATGATCAAATACATACAAGTATTAAGAACCATAAAATGCCAGGCAGTCAGAATTTTTGCACTGTGGGGCGAATTCATTAAACGGTTGGTTCGTCTGACATTTATTCACAGACCTCAAGAGTCCAGCTTTTCCGTTCATAAATGCAATCTTACATGAATAGTTGCATTTGAATGACAATTTACATAATGTCATTCTTTCCTGAGAAAACACACACTCACGTCAGTGCAAGTAAGGCATTACAGAAACATTGGCCTCATGCAAGGAGTGCTTGTGTACATTTTTGACATTTATAACGGGGCCAAAATCCAGACGCGTCACATGCACTTTCTGCATCTTGAGCTGAAGTATCTGGATGTCACAGCAGTGGAGCGATGCTGTACAGTCACAGTAAAGTCTGCCAGATTGAGATGGTCTTCTGCGCCCTCAGAACCGGCTGGAGAATACAGTGAGGTTCCGGAAGTAAAAACTCTATTCACTTTCTCCATAAGGAAATTGATGTTCAGCAATTTAACTTCTAAGACTTTAAGGACGGCCCTACTGTGAGCGACAAGGTTGTTAATCAATGGTATTTTTTTCTGTTGAAGCCGCCTGCATGCACTATTTCAACTTAGTTTTAAAATGGTTTAAGATCTGAATTTGTTTTGAAAAACTACATTACCCATGATGCAGTACAGAAAATTCCACCAATCAGTCACTGCAAACAAATCGCCAAAGATCTCTGAAGCACTGCGAAAAAACTATTTGTATAGATATGCATATTTTGCAATAAACTTAACATAAATTGTTTTTATAGATAAAATCAACGGTTTTAAACTCATTTTTATGGGATTGTACTTTCCCTGTCTAGAGCCGTTCAGTACACATTTTTGTACCTTTTGTATTTTTGTCCGATTTTTTTCAAAGTTTGTAATGTTATGAATGATTTACCTCGTAGCTGATTGGATTGGTTTGTGGCTTAATAACACTTTATCTCAAGCTTTTTACTCATTTATTCTTTTTTGAATAAATCCCTATGGGAGAAATGAATGGAAAAAATACTTTTGGAACCAACGCTGCTGAAAAAATCATCTACACTAACGCAATATATTGTGCCATGCAATCATGTTGTCGGCATGTTTGTGGCAATACCTGATTTGCTTAATTTACTAATCAGATTTTAAAACTTTGCAGACACTGTGCACAATTAATTCTTAGTGAATTGCCCCTTATTTCTATTATTGTCAAACTTCAAATAACACACTTGGGCAAACGCTGCTCATTTCTTCGACTCACAAAGGCTGCATTTATTTGATCAAAATACAGTGAAAATAGTGAAATATTATTACACTTTAACCTTACTGTTTTCTGTTTTAATATACCGTAAATTGTAATTTATTCCTGTGATTAAAGCTGTATTTTCAGCATCATTACTCCAGTCTTCAGTGTCACATAATACTTCATAAATCATTCTAATATGATGATCTGATGCTAAACAAACATTTAAAATTAGAAACGGCATTCTTTTGTAACATTATAAATGTCTTTACTGTGACTCTTGATCATTTTAATATTTCCTTGCTGCATAAAATAATTAAAATAGTACTGACGTAAACTTTTGAATGATATTATAACTATGTAACATCAGTTATGACTTATAATCCGTCTTGAATATTGTTTTGTTTTGTTTCTGTTCCTGTTTTAATACAATCAAACAAGTTCATCCGATCTGCTTCTCCAGTCCTCTGAGATTAATCATCTTTTAATAGCTGTCATTTTCCTTCGGTCAGGTCCACCTAAATAACTAAACCATAATTACCAGCTTTTTAAGTCATTATACATTTCTTCTTTTCCTTTTTCATTTCCCAGTCACATAACATTCATTAATTTAAGTTCCTGTTTAAACGAGAAGCATCCAGCTGAATTCTCAGACATTGTTTGGTTACCTGAGAATAGGCCTTAACCTGCTCCCCCTTTCATGACCTTTGACCTGGCTAGTCTATGTCAGGGTAATTCCTGTAGACACTTTCTCATGTCATCTTCCTTCACCTGACTGTGAGCACTGGTTGATCTCACTACCCTGGCTGTCATCATCATTAAAGACACCGTCTGTAATTGCTTCAGTTTGTGAGTCATTAGTTTGACCTGAAGGGGGATTTAGTTGCTTGTTCACCAATGCAGAAATATTAATATTAATAATCCACAAATATTAGTATTGTAACTTTACAGTTGTTTAAAATAGATTTATTTTTACAATTTATATTTAGTACTTTATTTTGAATCAATTATTTCAATTGCCACAAAATATTTGAGTTTTCGCCTCCCCAAAAAATCTTAATTCGTTTTATTTTTTTTTAAATAATCCCTAGCCCTAGTCTTATTCTCATTTGATTTGCATAAACACATTAAGATGCACTTTGAAATGTAATTTTTTTAAAGCAAACCGAAAGAGAGACAAAATGCAGTCCCTTTTTTAAAACAAAGCAAATAATCTACAGGTCTGAAAACGCCTTAAAGGGGCAGTAAGCGATTTCTGAGAAACGCGGTTAAAAATTGAAATCGACACCCAAACAAACTATTTTAAGCACATTTGCTAGATGTCTGTTGCTTGGTGTGCGCTGGGATAAAAAATAGATTTTTTTTTCAGGGCTTTTTCCCGAAAAGTTCCACTGAACTGTGTTGGTAACAATGGAACCGACCATTGTTGCTTTTGGGAAATGCACCACAACACTCTTGTGGCCAATCAGCAGTAGGGTTGTATCCACTCATAATGGGTTGAGAGAGAGTGCGCATGGGGAGACTTATAGAGAGACTGAAACTACCAAAGAGCAAAATATCAGAGGAATATAATTAGAAAAAGAAGGGCTACGATCAGGCAATAGCTTTAGGACCCGCGTTAATAATGTAAAAGCTTTTTCGATTTCAAATTGAGTAATACCTTGAGATACGAGCATAATCTGTTCCAGGACTGAGCTCGTAACTCGAATTGCTCGTATCTCAAATCATTTTTTCCCATAAGAAATAACAGGGAAAAAATGTATCTGTTCTAGCCCTCTAAAAAACTCCCTTATTAGTTATTAAAACATGTTTTTAATTACTATATATAAAATTATAGTATATAAGGATTCCTGTAATTATAAAATAAAATGTGGTTTTAATTATGAGTTCTTACCTTCGAGACAGGCGATACAGTAGCGGCGGAGGAGGGAGGGATTACGTAGATTACGCAAACACATTACGGAAGACTCACGGGAGATGCGTACGAAAATCGACTATGGGGGAAAAGCAATGCCAAAAAGAAACGAGCTTTTACTGATGTAAATTCCATCCGCGAGCGAATAACAGATCTATACGCGAAAAAACAGGAACCCGCAAGCTCATTTTATTCCCTCGTGCTTGCGCGTGACACGTCAGCTGCAGCAATACGTGCGTGATCTTCTCTCGACTGCAGTTTTTTCTCGCGCAAACACTTATTTTAGTCAACGAACACGTGAAGTGAGCGAGTGAGGGCATTGGCTCCGAGTGCTCAACCACTTGTAAGCTGCTCGTATCTCAAATATATCTAAAAAAATTAGCTCGAAGGCTTGCTCATATCTCGGAATACTCGTACGTCGGGACGCTCGTATCTCAAGGTATTACTGTAAGTGTTTCACGCTTACTGCACCTTTAAGGCTATTGAAGGCTATTGGGTGGTAGTTTTATTTATATATATATATTCACACAAGCAATAACAGATGTGTGTCTTTAAAGAGTGCAGTCTCCACTGCTCCAGCATGAGTCCATCACTGAGCTTCTACAGACACTGTTTTACAGTCAGACAAACTATGTTTGTCT